>OZ025296.1:329969883-330033173 GCA_964019185.1 Maratus speculifer | reverse complement strand
GGGGTTAATGCGCACAATTTCCATCTTTGGGGAACCAATAATCCACATGCAACGCGGCCACATACTTATTAACAATGATTTTCTGTGAATTTGTGGGCGGGTATTGTTAATAAATATTTGACTGGCCCGTACCTATTACTAAAGAAATTGGATGATCGCTGTTACCTTAATTTTTTGCAACAGGTTTTTGAGCAGTTACTTGAATGCCACGTTTGAGAAACGATTGATTGGGCGTGGTAGACTAGTTCCTTAGCCACTGCAATCTTCCGATATATCAAGCCTTGATTTTTTTTTTTTTTTTTTTTTTTTTTATGGGGACATCTGAAGAGTCTTGTTTATGAGACCAATTGACTCAGACGAAAATCTAGTATCTCGCATATTCGAAGCTACTGTACGTGTGCGGGAAATGCCTAACATCTTTATAAGTGTTTGCCAATCGTTCCACCAACGCTGCGAACCATATATCACAGTTCAGTTGGTGGGCACAATTTTGAATACTTATTGTAATATTATTGTATGCATTATTATTTACATGTAAACTACATTGTAAATATACATTTTATCTTTCTTATTCATGTCATGTATTTCGTTTGATAAGTTAACCAATTTTGCGCTTTTTTTAATTCAAAAATTTCGATTTCATGCCAAAAATTTTCAAACAAGAATTTTATTATTAAGTAATTATGAAATGTCTAGAAAAGGATAGCATAAAAATTTTCTGGTATGAATGAAAAATTTTAAAAATTTAAAAAGGGGCCTAATTGCCCCCTGGTATTTTTACCTTAAAGCGTCACTTGGTCTCATACATTCCTATACAATAAAGGATTGTTACTGTGTACTCTACCTACCCCTAAAGTCTGTACCATGAGTTTAGAAACACCCTGTATACAACTCGCGTAATATAAATTGAAGATTCATAAAAAAAAATGATTATAGAGCATTAACATCTTTAGCTGCGATTCATTCCGAACACACATTCGACCGAACACATTGATTCGACCATTTGGAGAGTGTTAAACGAAAATCGATTTCATGCCTTCTGTTTTCAACGCGTACAAACTTTGAATCCGAACTATCTTCTGCGGTTAAACTTTTGCCAGTGGATTTTGCAGCCAGACTTTATTGCTCATATTCTATTTACAGATGAGGCGATATTTACACGCGAGGGTGCATTTAATGCGCACAATTTCCATCTTTGGGGAACCAATAATCCACATGCAACGCGGCCACATACTTATTAACAATGATTTTCTGTGAATTTGTGGGCGGGTATTGTTAATAAATATTTGACTGGCCCGTACCTATTACTAAAGAAATTGGATGATCGCTGTTACCTTAATTTTTTGCAACAGGTTTTTGAGCAGTTACTTGAATGCCACGTTTGAGAAACGATTGATTGGGCGTGGTAGACTAGTTCCTTAGCCACTGCAATCTTCCGATATATCAAGCCTTGATTTTTTTTTTTTTTTTTTTTATGGGGACATCTGAAGAGTCTTGTTTATGAGACCAATTGACTCAGACGAAAATCTAGTATCTCGCATATTCGAAGCTACTGTACGTGTGCGGGAAATGCCTAACATCTTTATAAGTGTTTGCCAATCGTTCCACCAACGCTGCGAACCATATATCACAGTTCAGTTGGTGGGCACAATTTTGAATACTTATTGTAATATTATTGTATGCATTATTATTTACATGTAAACTACATTGTAAATATACATTTTATCTTTCTTATTCATGTCATGTATTTCGTTTGATAAGTTAACCAATTTTGCGCTTTTTTTAATTCAAAAATTTCGATTTCATGCCAAAAATTTTCAAACAAGAATTTTATTATTAAGTAATTATGAAATGTCTAGAAAAGGATAGCATAAAAATTTTCTGGTATGAATGAAAAATTTTAAAAATTTAAAAAGGGGCCTAATTGCCCCCTGGTATTTTTACCTTAAAGCGTCACTTGGTCTCATACATTCCTATACAATAAAGGATTGTTACTGTGTACTCTACCTACCCCTAAAGTCTGTACCATGAGTTTAGAAACACCCTGTATACAACTCGCGTAATATAAATTGAAGATTCATAAAAAAAATGATTATAGAGCATTAACATCTTTAGCTGCGATTCATTCCGAACACACATTCGACCGAACACATTGATTCGACCATTTGGAGAGTGTTAAACGAAAATCGATTTCATGCCTTCTGTTTTCAACGCGTACAAACTTTGAATCCGAACTATCTTCTGCGGTTAAACTTTTGCCAGTGGATTTTGCAGCCAGACTTTATTGCTCATATTCTATTTACAGATGAGGCGATATTTACACGCGAGGGTGCATTTAATGCGCACAATTTCCATCTTTGGGGAACCAATAATCCACATGCAACGCGGCCACATACTTATTAACAATGATTTTCTGTGAATTTGTGGGCGGGTATTGTTAATAAATATTTGACTGGCCCGTACCTATTACTAAAGAAATTGGATGATCGCTGTTACCTTAATTTTTTGCAACAGGTTTTTGAGCAGTTACTTGAATGCCACGTTTGAGAAACGATTGATTGGGCGTGGTAGACTAGTTCCTTAGCCACTGCAATCTTCCGATATATCAAGCCTTGATTTTTTTTTTTTTTTTTATGGGGACATCTGAAGAGTCTTGTTTATGAGACCAATTGACTCAGACGAAAATCTAGTATCTCGCATATTCGAAGCTACTGTACGTGTGCGGGAAATGCCTAACATCTTTATAAGTGTTTGCCAATCGTTCCACCAACGCTGCGAACCATATATCACAGTTCAGTTGGTGGGCACAATTTTGAATACTTATTGTAATATTATTGTATGCATTATTATTTACATGTAAACTACATTGTAAATATACATTTTATCTTTCTTATTCATGTCATGTATTTCGTTTGATAAGTTAACCAATTTTGCGCTTTTTTTAATTCAAAAATTTCGATTTCATGCCAAAAATTTTCAAACAAGAATTTTATTATTAAGTAATTATGAAATGTCTAGAAAAGGATAGCATAAAAATTTTCTGGTATGAATGAAAAATTTTAAAAATTTAAAAAGGGGCCTAATTGCCCCCTGGTATTTTTACCTTAAGGCGTCACTTGGTCTCATACATTCCTATACAATAAAGGATTGTTACTGTGTACTCTACCTACCCCTAAAGTCTGTACCATGAGTTTAGAAACACCCTGTATACAACTCGCGTAATATAAATTGAAGATTCATAAAAAAAATGATTATAGAGCATTAACATCTTTAGCTGCGATTCATTCCGAACACACATTCGACCGAACACATTGATTCGACCATTTGGAGAGTGTTAAACGAAAATCGATTTCATGCCTTCTGTTTTCAACGCGTACAAACTTTGAATCCGAACTATCTTCTGCGGTTAAACTTTTGCCAGTGGATTTTGCAGCCAGACTTTATTGCTCATATTCTATTTACAGATGAGGCGATATTTACACGCGAGGGTGCATTTAATGCGCACAATTTCCATCTTTGGGGAACCAATAATCCACATGCAACGCGGCCACATACTTATTAACAATGATTTTCTGTGAATTTGTGGGCGGGTATTGTTAATAAATATTTGACTGGCCCGTACCTATTACTAAAGAAATTGGATGATCGCTGTTACCTTAATTTTTTGCAACAGGTTTTTGAGCAGTTACTTGAATGCCACGTTTGAGAAACGATTGATTGGGCGTGGTAGACTAGTTCCTTAGCCACTGCAATCTTCCGATATATCAAGCCTTGATTTTTTTTTTTTTTTTTTTTTTTATGGGGACATCTGAAGAGTCTTGTTTATGAGACCAATTGACTCAGACGAAAATCTAGTATCTCGCATATTCGAAGCTACTGTACGTGTGCGGGAAATGCCTAACATCTTTATAAGTGTTTGCCAATCGTTCCACCAACGCTGCGAACCATATATCACAGTTCAGTTGGTGGGCACAATTTTGAATACTTATTGTAATATTATTGTATGCATTATTATTTACATGTAAACTACATTGTAAATATACATTTTATCTTTCTTATTCATGTCATGTATTTCGTTTGATAAGTTAACCAATTTTGCGCTTTTTTTAATTCAAAAATTTCGATTTCATGCCAAAAATTTTCAAACAAGAATTTTATTATTAAGTAATTATGAAATGTCTAGAAAAGGATAGCATAAAAATTTTCTGGTATGAATGAAAAATTTTAAAAATTTAAAAAGGGGCCTAATTGCCCCCTGGTATTTTTACCTTAAAGCGTCACATGGTCTCATACATTCCTATACAATAAAGGATTGTTACTGTGTACTCTACCTACCCCTAAAGTCTGTACCATGAGTTTAGAAACACCCTGTATACAACTCGCGTAATATAAATTGAAGATTCATAAAAAAAATGATTATAGAGCATTAACATCTTTAGCTGCGATTCATTCCGAACACACATTCGACCGAACACATTGATTCGACCATTTGGAGAGTGTTAAACGAAAATCGATTTCATGCCTTCTGTTTTCAACGCGTACAAACTTTGAATCCGAACTATCTTCTGCGGTTAAACTTTTGCCAGTGGATTTTGCAGCCAGACTTTATTGCTCATATTCTATTTACAGATGAGGCGATATTTACACGCGAGGGTGCATTTAATGCGCACAATTTCCATCTTTGGGGAACCAATAATCCACATGCAACGCGGCCACATACTTATTAACAATGATTTTCTGTGAATTTGTGGGCGGGTATTGTTAATAAATATTTGACTGGCCCGTACCTATTACTAAAGAAATTGGATGATCGCTGTTACCTTAATTTTTTGCAACAGGTTTTTGAGCAGTTACTTGAATGCCACGTTTGAGAAACGATTGATTGGGCGTGGTAGACTAGTTCCTTAGCCACTGCAATCTTCCGATATATCAAGCCTTGATTTTTTTTTTTTTTTTTTTTTTTTTATGGGGACATCTGAAGAGTCTTGTTTATGAGACCAATTGACTCAGACGAAAATCTAGTATCTCGCATATTCGAAGCTACTGTACGTGTGCGGGAAATGCCTAACATCTTTATAAGTGTTTGCCAATCGTTCCACCAACGCTGCGAACCATATATCACAGTTCAGTTGGTGGGCACAATTTTGAATACTTATTGTAATATTATTGTATGCATTATTATTTACATGTAAACTACATTGTAAATATACATTTTATCTTTCTTATTCATGTCATGTATTTCGTTTGATAAGTTAACCAATTTTGCGCTTTTTTTAATTCAAAAATTTCGATTTCATGCCAAAAATTTTCAAACAAGAATTTTATTATTAAGTAATTATGAAATGTCTAGAAAAGGATAGCATAAAAATTTTCTGGTATGAATGAAAAATTTTAAAAATTTAAAAAGGGGCCTAATTGCCCCCTGGTATTTTTACCTTAAAGCGTCACTTGGTCTCATACATTCCTATACAATAAAGGATTGTTACTGTGTACTCTACCTACCCCTAAAGTCTGTACCATGAGTTTAGAAACACCCTGTATACAACTCGCGTAATATAAATTGAAGATTCATAAAAAAAATGATTATAGAGCATTAACATCTTTAGCTGCGATTCATTCCGAACACGCACCGAAAGTCTACTCGGACTGCGCCAAATTAATTTGCTTCACTTCATGTTTAGTAAAATATCTTTTGACGAAATGTTATATTTTGTTAACGAATATGCCTATGCAAACAGCTACAATAGACGAAACCAGAGTTTAGAAATGTTCACACGCCTATTAGAAACTAGTCGGATATCCTAATCCCAAATCTTTCTTCTATCGCATGCATGTTAACATTTCTTTGAAAATGTAGCATAGTAACAGTTAGGTGACTTAAGCCATAGTCTTATCAGCAACAACTTATGTCAACTTATAATTGAATATGCAATTTGATAAAATCCGTACATTAATTTTTGAAATAGAGCTGTTTCGGAAATTTAAAAAAATTCTGCATAGCTGTGCCCACTTGTTAGGAGACTAAACACTAGAACCGCGGAGACGGGTCATTTTGACCCATATCATGTGCAGAAATGTTGATTCGAAACAGAAAATTCTTTATAAAATTAGTTAAACGTAAGTTGGGCAAAAATAATTTCAATATATAATTTAAACAGTTTTAAATGGAAATTCCGGTGAGAAATACTTTTATAAACTTGAATGAATTTTCCCGCGGTTCTAGTATTAAAGGAAAAACTAATCAAGGCCAATTTATATCACGTACTAACTGAATCTGAAATTTGAAATTCATTCATTAATGCATGAAAATTCATGCATTAGTTCGTGAGATAAAACTGTTGCAAAAATCGTGAAAAAGGAGGAACAGCAGCGTTATTTATTGGGCGATTTACACCAAAAGCTAAACTAATTAATATCAGGGAATAACTGAATGTAAAATATTATTAAATTACGCTCTTTCGTTTTTGAGGTAATCCACTCACAAAATTTGTGTCATATACAGATTCATAAAGAGATATTTTGAAAAAACATGTTTTTTTTTTTTGGATCTCTGACCCTTAAAACATCTAAAGCCGTCGAAAACCGGAATTCGAATTTTTTTACGAATCCAATACTTTTTTCTTGTAAAGATAGAAGAAAGTAAAAATGATTTTTCTACCCTAAATGAGGTTCAGGTATCGGATGGCAAGATTATAATTATATCTCTCTTTATATAAAAGATCGATTGTGAGTTTTCGCGTTTATTTAATTTGAAATAATGGAAGTATTAACACTTTTAAACATATAGTAAAATGTTTGGAATTTCGATTTGTCAACCTGTTTATTTATTTTTCTAATCGTTTGTGTTCTTAAATCGCGCATAACCACAAACTGTAAAAATAGTCTTTAGTTGGGGTTAGCAATAGAATATTCTTTAACGAAATTTTATAAAATCAATAGGTTTTTAAAACATTAATTAAAGAAATCAAGTACAGTAAAACCCCGATAATTCGGATTAATTGGAACCAGACCCAATTCGGATTATCCAGAGAATTAGAAAAAAATGAAATAAAATAAAACATACAGAAAATGACCTTTATGTTCTCTGAAAGATAACATCAAAGAGTTTAAGTAAGAAAGCTTAAGGTATTTTTCCGATTTCAGAAAAAGTTTTTTTAATCAGAATATGATGATGAAACAAGTTAATGTTATGGAAATTAGCTAGTCGCCGATGACCAAACCGATCCGGATTAACAGAGTCCGAATTAGCGGGGTTCTACTGTATAATATTTGGAATTGATGAAGTAAATTTTAATAATTAAGTACATTATTTGGCGGTAACATGAAATTTCTGAAACTATCCCTTTTTCAACCTATTCATTCCCCAAAAGAGTGCTTACAATACCAAAATTGACATCAACGTTTAGAAAAAAATTAATTTTCTGATTTGGAATAAAAGAGTATAGAGAGACAGTTTTTAGCCCACAGACTATCATAGCTTGAGAGCATATGTGCCCGCCCATTCTGTATGTATGTACGTTCGTTCGTTCGTTCGTGCGTACGTGCGTGCGTAACGCGATAACTCATGATAAAAATATACCATCCACTTGAAATTTTGTATGTAGGTATATCCTAATAAGGCGCTTCCCTGATTAGTTTTTGGAGTTCATTCGATATGTGTAAGAGGGGGAACGGGGGGCTCATGCCCCTCCCCTTAATTGACATAAACTTGTTTTTCATGCAGAAATATTATTTTTTGTTAAAAATTTACACATAGGATCATTCTGATGAAGCGCTTCCGTGACTAGTATTAAGTGTTCATTGGATAAATATAAACAGGGGAAATGGGGGTTCTAATGCCCCTACCCTTATTTTATATAAATGGGTTTTTCATGCAGAATTGTCAGATTTCGTTCAAATCTCTGAATAGTTTTGGAAGTTTAATGGTTAAGTATATAAAAGAGAATGATAACTCTTTTTAAATTTTATAAATGGGTTTTTATTAAGAATTTTCCGATTTGCTCTGAATTTTGGACATGGATTTTTTATATGATAAAGCATGTCCCTGATCAGCTTAGAGGGTTCAATGATTAAGCATAAAAAGGGGAAAGGGGGGAGCTGATCCCTTCTCCTTAATATTTTTTTCGAACGGAATTAACCCTTGAAAATATAAGACTGTAATGTACAATTAGTATTCGCAGCCTGTGAGCTCATTGCCATCAGTTTAACTGGACAATATTCTTTTTATTTCTTTCCTTTTAGGTGCTCTCGTATTATGTAAATACGTAGCATCTATAGTTGTCGTTCAGTCCGTCCGTCCGCATAAAAAACGCAAAAACTACCCAACCGATTCGTTTGAAAATTAAGATATATAATATTACATAATTTTGTCGAGTCATTTTAAATTTTATTAAAATCGGATGCATAGCTCAATTACAGGGACAATTAAAAGTATTCCGTTACATTACGGTCTGTAGGGAAAAATGTTTCAAATGCATTTTAATGGTGTTACACTCATTCGAACATAATAATATTGATATGCATCTATAAAGTACATAATATAGCATATATTTTGCATAATCTGTGGTGCAAAGAGCATTTGTTATTGATTTACAAGGTCACACAAAAGTATTCCATTACATATTGGTATAGGGAGCACACTGTTTGGAGCGCATTTTAAATGTAATTAACTATTTACAATTTTATGAGATTCATATACAGGATTGATATTTTTAAAACTTCGTTAGCGTACGAACGCACCTCATTTGCTACGCTTCACGTGCAGTTTCCAACTTGTTTTTTTTCGTGCTAAGTCTATCTTTACCGAGATTCACCACATTTCCACGTAATCTTAATCTAAAGTAAATGTGATTTTCTCAGCAAAATCCTTCCAATATCAAAGTTAAATATTTACAGCAAATTTACTTGAATTTAATATGGTATATGTTTTAAAGTTCTCATAAAATTGTTGACATTCCAGAGAAACTTTAAATGCTCTCGACGTTTAGTACTAAATTATCTCTCAGCATTTTAGAAATGAAAACGCCAGTATTTTAAATGCTTTTCAATAATACCCTTATATGAATGTAACAGTTGTTTTAAATTTGAATATCGTACTTATCTATTGAAATATTTATTTTTATATTATTTCATTTGCAAGTAATGTCCATAGTGGAAGCAAATTTTAAAACTCCACTTTCACACAGTAGCATCATGCCATTCGTAGCATGATGCTACTGTGTGAAGAAATTCGCTGTTAGACATTTAGCTTTAACGAAGAAACATTGCATATGCAATTTTGAATCAATGTTTAAATGACAATGAGATAAACAATAAATAATACTGCCCAGTTAAACTGATGGCATTGAGCTCACAGGCTACAAATACTAATTGTACATTAAAGCCTTATATTTTCAAGGGTTAATTCCGTTCGAAAAAAAATTAAGAAGGGGAAACAGCTCTCCCCTTTCCTCTTTTTTTATACTTAATCATTGAACCTCCTATACTATCAAAGACATGCTTTATCATATAAAAAATCTATATTCAAAATTCGGAGCAAATGAGATAATTCTTAATAAAAACCCATTTAGCATTTATATAATTTAAAAGGAGTTATCCCCCTCTTTTATACTTAACCATTAAACTTCCAAAACTATTCAGTGATTTGAACGAAATCTCAAAATTCTGCTTGAAAAACCCATTTATATAAATTAAGGGGGGGGGGGTATTAGAACTCCTGTTCCCCCTATTTATACTTATTCAATGAACACCTAATAACAGTCACGGAATCGCCTCATCAGAATGATCCTAATCTAAATTTTGAACGAAAACTTAATTCTGCATGAAAATCTCATTTATATCAATTAAGGTGAGGGGCATGAGCCCCCCGTTCCCCCTCTTATACATATCGAATGAACTCCAAAAACTAATCAGGGAAGCGCCTTGTCAGGATATACCTACATACAAAATTTCAAGTGGATTGGATATTTTTATCACGAGTTATCGCGTTACGCACGAACGCACGTACATACAGAAGACGGGCACATAAGCTTTCAGGCTATGATAGTCTGTGAGCTAAAAACGAATTAACCGTCTGGTGTTTTGCCACAACTGCAAAACAAATGGCGATTTAAGTTTAAATTTATTTGTACATCGGTGCAGAAAAATACAATTTTTCAATGAAAATAAAACTACGTACAAGCAATTTTCACAGGGACTACGTTATTTTACGTTGCATCAGATAATTGTACTATGTCGAAAAAATTTATAAAAATTCGCTTATCGGGAAAAAGAACTATAAAATTCGGAAGAAGCGGAATAAATCATCGAGCTCACTCAATGTCACCAAAAGCATAAGAAGCGATTCAGTGATTAAATTTTCCTTGACTGACGTGAACAAACAGCTGTTTGAGAATTCTTGGCACACGGGCCAGTTAACATGAGGGAATAAAAAGTATGACGTCATACATTTAAATCCCAGGCTAACGAAAAAGACAAGCTACCGCGGTGTATTCCACCTATCTTTTTTACAGATAGCTGGAGTCACATGATGCTCGAATACACCAATCCGGTGCACGTATAGAGCACTACGTCATTCTAGCGGTCTGTAAAAAAAGATACTTGGGACGCACAGCGATGGCCTGTCTTTTTCGTTAGCCTCGTTTAAATCTGATAATTTAGACTGCTATCATTTGATGTTATGACTACTTTTGAAATATACCATACTTCTTTGAATTTCTTGATAAAGCTATCAAAAAATTCCAATTTTCAAACATTTAAAACTTTAATTAATATTTAATTTAAAAAACTATTTAATTTCTATATTCCGTCGGTTTCCAAGTACATTTTCTACTTTGCTTTTTTTGAAAAAACAAATACAGAAACAAACTATGTTTAGAAAGGGACTTAAGGTTAAAATAAACTGGTTTTAACTCTTATGTAGATGCCCTCATAGCTTCTAGAAATCCTCCTGATTTGAATGCTATAGTTTGATAAGAATTAAAAAATTTTCCATTATATTTGCCTTTTTAATTATCATTTAACTTATACGTAAAAACTTTTTGCACATTATAATTACCAATTATTGATTACCATTTGTTGATAGTTCATCTTTTGTAGGAAATTTGCCTTTTTCATATAATAGGATTGCCGACAGCTTTTTTAGGTCTTGAAAAATTTCGATACTGATTAGATACATCCACATGTGGATCGCGGTCGCGTTTTCATACAGATTGGGAACTGCTTTTGTAGACTATTTAATTCCTGTCAAAAACCGATTTCAATTTATTAAATGAAATAAATTATTTCATACTTTTCAAACATTTACATTCTTTAAAATTTCGGTTATTGGGGACAAAAAATGACCTTACTTGGAAGTACGCAAGTTAAAAAATCGTTAAATTATAGCGTTGTACGCCAAATAATTTATTCTCTGTAGGCAATCTTAAGCAAGAAAAATGTCAAATCAAGCATTATTTGCAATCAGAAAACAATCTTTACGAAATATTCACCGTTCGAAACTTCTGTATAACATTTTTACAACTTATATAATCCACAAACCATTTACCGCATAATTCTATCGATCTTTGTTTTTGAGAAATATTATTTTGAAATTAGTGTCTTATTTGCTGGACACCCTGTACTTATAATTTTAAATTAATCTATGACACATGAAATTTTAAAAAAGAATTTTATTAGTTGAACATTGTTGTCGGAGGCATTGGATCCTACTAAATGTTTAGCCAGGGGCTCCGCGCGACATTGCGCCGGCCCTGATATTGGACATATATACTTATTGGACAACAATTGCGAAAAACCTCTATATATTGAATTTAATAAGACGCATATTAGTTTTTAAAATTTTACATTATTTCTGTCTAACATAAATACATAAGAACATGGTAATAACACATAAGAACATACAAATATAAGGACAATTTTATAACTACAGAAGCTTTTAAACGAAACCTTAAACACTAACAATTAAGGTCTCCATACTGGGCATACTCAGATTTTTTTGAAAAAAATACTAATTAAGCTACTCATGTATCTAATAAAGGATCAGTGAAAATTAGTGGCGGAATTGCAGAAGAAAACATGTAAAAAAATAAAATAGTTTCAAATATTTGGCGTGAAAACACAAAAGCGTCACACGATTTGGCGAGCAGCACTTTTCCCCGCCAAAAGCAAACGATTTTAATGCAACTGAAAACTTTTGGATTTTTAGAATCCGCGTAAATGGTGTTTGATGAATTTAAACATAAACAATGAGAGAGTTTAATATATTTTATACACAAATATATATATATATATATATATAAATATATATATATTAAATTGCACATGTATATATTATTTGTTGCTGTAGTTATTTTATTTACGTCTGGAAAAAAATTTTCATATGTAAAAAATTCTTATTCCGTAAAATTATTTTCATACATTTAAGCACATTCAAAAATAAAAGTTAGATATTTCCATAGCAACAAAATCGAATTGACAATGCTCAACTGGACTTTGAACTTGAAACAATTTTAATTAATTTAAATTTGAATTTCGTTTCAAATCTCAAATTTTGAAGGTTAAATTTGAATTAAATACATATAAATATCAATATAACGAAATTATACCTAAAACAAACTAAAACTGACAAAAACAAACATTTAATTTATCTAAACACGTTAAACATGAAACTTTTTTCCTTTAAAATGCATTTGACATAAAAGAAACAAACATTTTTTGAAATTGCTTCTCATCGCTAACCGATGATAAATCGCTAAATAGCGAAATTTTCATTATTTTTTACGGACAGGGAACGGAGGTTCCGCCGAAATTTTTTTTATAAATGTATATATCCTCATGAGCAGAACATTCTGTAGTTTTTTCAGATTTTTCGGAGTATGCCCGTACGGAGACCTTCCTTGTAAGTCTCATTTTCCAAAATTAAAATGTAGCTGAACAGATTTCAGATTTGTAGCTTTAAAATGTCCCGGAGTTCCGGGTTAAACCGGAAACTAGTTAAAACCGGTTTAAACCGGAGTTAAAACCGGAGTTCAGTAAACTAACTTTTACTACCAGACAACAAAGAATTAGCTTCTATTTACTATTTTAGTGGATCTCACAACTAAACTTAAAAGTATTCACGGATTGTTTTCGAAAACGAAGTCTGTGATTGAAAGTTACTGCTTCGAAAAGGACTTTGCCTTACTAAACAAATTACAAATAGAAATCAATAGAGAATTCGTAAATATTTTACAAGAGTTTAGAAAAGTTGGAATGTAAGATGCATTGATCTAAAGAAACTATTTTATTTACCCATGTCATTCAACGACGGCCTTCAATATGGTATCTACAAAGTAACTGAAATGTACTGGCGATTTTTAAAATTCAATAACAATTAAACGGTGATGATTATTAAAGTTTTATTATTTTTATTTTTACTTTTATTTTTATCTTTATTTATTTATTTTTTTTCTAGAAGAACAATCTTTGAAGCAGGAAATTTCTTTATTATGCTAACTTTCTTTAGTTTTAAATAGCGTCGATAGATGGTGCAGCTCTACCTTGCAATTTAATATTGCACAAAAAAACCTTGGAAATTCAAAGCGTAAATTTTTTTAAATCGACATTTTAAGAGTTAAATAGAATAAATTGCATTGAACTTTGATCCAAAATTTTATTTAGTTTGAACGTTATAACAAAACGAGACAAAACAGTGCCATCTGTCGATGATATTTGGGGCTGAAATACGGAAACTTGAAACAAGAATTCTCGGCTTTGCACATTAACTGTTTTAGGGCCAAATATATTTTTGAGATATCTACAAATGTCAAAAGAAAAGGAGGCTGTTTTTAGAGATACTTTGTACTAGATTTTGGAATTGAAATTAGGAATGTAAATATAAAAGGTATAACGATATACTGTTTAAGTGTGATCAAAAACAGACAGAATGCGATTTTATGAATAAAATAAAATAAAATAAAGTAAGAAAGCAAACGCACAATCTTCACCGATGCACGCCAAAATTAAACATTCTAAAGGAGTGCTATCGCGCGGCCGGCATTTTTCCTGTACCTATCTACAAGTGCGATGACACTTTTTGACATTAAAACGTTAATTTTCTGCAAGAATAACATTAACCGCTCTATCGTTAACTTTCTGTTCGATTTTAAAAACTAACAGCCTATTTTATGATTACCTTAAAAAAATTCCCATTAATTGACTGAATCGGAAATTTAAGATGAAATGAAAGTTATTATAGTATTGAAATAATACTCTTGAAATATTAAATTCATAATATTGGAGTATTAACATTTGTAACTACTTTTTGACATATTAAGGAGTATAAGATAGAAGAAAGTTTTGGGATTAGCACATCCAACTAATTTAAATTATTTTTGTAAGATTAGATATAAATTTTCTGAGTTCAAAATATTTGTTAGTCAACAATAACTTTAGAATATTATTCCGGTTCGTGCATTTTTCTGTTTCGAGCCCTGTATTTAGTATAATACTTATAACCATCTTAGCTGTATCATGTATATCCAAACAAATTATCCCGTATCGTATGCATACTCCTACAAACATTCCCAAGTAAGCCCTAATTCATGCCAAAAAGCAATTATTTATTCTATTATTTGAGAAAATTTTATTCAAAATACAATAATATTCGGCTTTTTTGTGTAAACATTAAACCACATATGAAAGAATGTAAATGCAAAATATATTTTATCTTTATACATAGAAAGAGTTCGCTGAAACGCCTGATTATAATATGAGAAGAAAAATATCAGTGCAGTAAAAGTAATGTCATAAATAAAAACATGAAAAAACTATTTTCCTTATGTTCCTATCACTTTTACTTTTACTACATTTAACTAAAAAAGAACCGCAAAAAGAAATATTTTTTTTTCTTTAAGAGGGGTTAGTAGGAAGTTAATTTGGCAAAATTAAAAAATAATAATAAATTTGCAGATTTTTTTAAAGCACTCATTTAGTGATTTAACATTTTTTCTGGTTCATTTAATTTTTTGGAAGAATTTAAAAAAGTATATCTATCATTGCATTATAGAAAAACACTGAAATGATATTTCTCCCTTTTATTTCAATCCCCTAATTAAATATGCCCACGAGCGATCATAAAAAGGACTTTATTACTATATTTCCCAGCACAAACTGCATTTCAATGGAGCACTTGGAGAAAATTCTTTTGCATCCCACCTACCTGTAAATCCTCTCTCAAAAGTATGTGAAGATGTCGGTCGAACAATTTAATTACCGCGGCTTCCATTTTTTTCCAATTAGCGTAAGAGGTATCAGAATGGAGCGGTGTATGTTATTAAATGCGTATCACTGAAAAGACATTAGATAACAGTATCAACATAATGATTGTATCAAAATATTTATGATATGTATAAGGTCGAGATTTTGGAGCTTTTCATTTGAGAAGTATTTATTATTATTTAGATTATTATGTTTCATTGTGAACCTTCATGATTTTATTTATTTTTCCTGTCGCCAAATTTATCTGATCTCCGTAAAGGTACGTAAAACGAAAAAGTTGTATAGGAAATTTTCCCACATAGAACACAACCTCTTACCTATTACTTGTCTACAAAATAAGCTAAAACAGATGAAATTAATTTTTTTATTCATTCTAATATTATTATGAAAGTCAGCCGACGACTATTAAACTATATATATGTAAAATTATATTCTACTTTTTAAATTACCAGGCACATTTGATCTCTTGCAGCCGTGTAGATTAAGATATCAAGGCACTGAATGAAATTCTTTGGGTATTTTCCACTTCAACACGGATCAGATCTAGACATGAGACACCAAACAAAGTCCTTTCTTGAAAATCCACATCTTTATTTGTGTTCAAAGCACCGTCACGATTCCACTAATAACTCCAGTTTAAACTTGATACCAATATAAGATACCGCAATAATAACAGAATGATGTTTTTGAAATAAAGAGTCACCATTTAAACGCCATATTTCACCAAGTGACAATTAAAAAATCGAACAACCACACAAAAACTAAACTAAAACTGAACTGACTCTGATTCCAAGTAACCAACGTAATCCTTTATATAAGTTATTAGCGTGGAAAATAAGGGATTTCACTACAAACTCCTAATTTTGAGAATTTAATTTTAACCAATGAAATTTAATCCGCTGACACAAACCTCATTTAGTTTTCTCAGACGGCCGCATATTGTGCAGCTAGAATCCCTTGTTCAAACAAAAATGATCAAATGGAATTATGAGACATAGAACGTTTGAAAAAATAACTAAAGAAATATGATGCAACTGATACAATGAATTAAGTAATGGGTTTTTCTTTTTAAGAAAAGAATTATTTTGAAAGATTAACGTTTTTTTAGAATAAAATAAAAGACTAAAAGTATGGAATAAAAAATATATTTTTTAAAATATTATAAAAAGAAAAGAAAAAGTCCAATTTTAAAAGAATTTGGAAGTAATTAACTTAGAATTAAGGCGATTTTTTTAATTATACACACATATTTATATATAATATATTTTTCATAAGCTATACGTGGGATCCTCAAGAGATTTTTGCATTTCAGTTGAAAAAATATTTTGAAATATAATTTGCCAAATTTCTATTTATACAAAGAAAAAATGATGTTGCATTTGAACTTTACAGATAACCGTACATAGAGTATATAAAAATATATAGAACAGTTAACAATTTACATTTAAGCATTGTTGCTTTAATATGTTATTTCATTTTCGTGATATGGTATTAGAATTATCTAAAGATAAATGCATTTAAAATATCCGATATCAGAATTATTATTTATAATTTATTCATCTTAAATTTTTTAGTTGAAATAATAAATTGTCACTTAAAATCCGTATACGGTAAAATTAGAAAAAAAAAGTATTATAAATTATTTCAAAACTATCTTTAAAATATAAAAAAGTAACTAACAATAAAAAAAGTCCTTCCGGCAGTACCGAGAGGAAGAGGAAGCTTTCATATAGTTTAATTATATATTTATTTATTTTAAATTAAATTATATTATTCAAACATACGAAGCTCAAATTAGTGGAACCCGATTACATAAGATTGAATACTAGTTTTTGTCAATACTCAATATTAATTAGAATTTTTAGAAATTAGTAATATTTTATTCAAGCAATTTATACGGTTGCCAAATTCCACGATATCATGAAGTGTATGCCATTTTAAAACAACAGGATGGATAAAACAAACCAACGAGTTTGGTCGAAATCTTAATTCATGTGCACATGCACACTTACATCGAAATCGATTAATGGATATGAGTACTGTTGCGGGCAAATTGATTTTTTTTTAAATGTCAACCACATTAGAAATTAAAACTGCTATATCTTAGCCGTTTTTTAAAGTAGACAAAGCAAAAAATACTCCAAAATTCATTATTAAGGTCAAACACTTTAGAAAGAAGCCATTTTCTATTTCTAATTTTTTGTTTGTACATCATTATACATTTAAAAGATATTTGACAAACTTAAATGGCCGCCATTTTGAAACAAGATGGCGGATGAAGTCGGCCTGTGAACTCGGTCAAGACATTGGTATGTACTATGTACACATGGAATTATATCCAAACCAGTTTATAAATATGCGTATTATCGCGTGACAAATTTCAGACCGTTTTAAAATGTCAACCATATTGGAAATTGAAAGTGCTATAACTCAGCCATTTTTCAAGATATAGATGAAACAAAAAATGCTCCAGAATCTTTGTATCAAGGTCAAACACACATAAGAAAAATATTTTTAAATTTCTTACTTTTTTTGCACTTTATTTTACAATTTAATTTTTTTTAAACTAATTTTCCGCCATTTTGAAACAAGATGGCGGATGAAACTGGCCAACGAACTCTGTCCAGACATCAGTATGTACTATGTGCGCACAAGTTACATCCAAATCGGTTTATAAATACATGTGTTATCACGTGATGAAAATCAGATCATTTCAAAATGTGAGCAACACTAGAAATTAAAAGTGCTATAACTCAGCTATTTTTCAAGATACAGACGAAACAAAAAATGTTCTGGAATCTTTGTATCAAGGTCAAATGCATAAAAGAAAAATCTTTTTCAATTTCTCACTTTTTTGTACTTAATTTTAAATTTAATTTTTTTAAAGAATTTAAATGGCCGCCATTTTGAAACAATATGGCGGATGGAACTGGCTAACGAACTCGTTCAAGGCCTCATTATGTACTATGTACACACCGAGTTACATGCAAATCGATTCTTAAATACGTGTGTTATCACGTGACATAATTTAGTCATTTTTTAAAGATATAGACGAAATAAAGAGTGTTCTGGAATCATTGTTTTAAGTTCTAACACAAAAAAGAAAAATAGTTTTCACCTTTTAATTTTTTTGTATTTAGTTTCAAATTTTAAATTAAAAAAAATTTAAATGGCCGCCATTTTGAAACAAGATGACGGATGATGCTGACGAACGAACTCAGTCGAGACATTTGTATGTAATATGTACATACCAAGTTTCATTCATATCGGTTCATAAATACGATAGTTACAGCCTGACAAAAATCAGATATATGTATATACAGTTGACTCTCATTAATTCGAAATCGTATAATTTGAATCTTCGCTTAATTCGATCTAAACATGAAGTCCCAAAATTTTCAATGCCAGAATAACATTAAAAATTTTCATTAATTCGAACTCATTTTCTCTTGACTTCGTTTAATTCGAACTAACGAGAATTCCGATTTTTCATATTTCTTTACTTTCTCACGGATTTCAGATCATTTGAATAACTTTCTTTCTTTGATTTTTGTGAAAATTGTTCCGAATCCAAAAAAATCCAATGCATTTGCTTTCTTTAGTGCTCCGTCTGTCAATCAGTGATACTTTAAATTTTTCTGCCATTGTGCTTGTTTCTAATATTTTAATTAGTTTATGTATTTATACATTTTTAATATTAAGTCATATTCTGATGATAACAGATGAAATAAATTAAAAAAACACTATAACATTAATTCTTTTATAAGAGTACCAAATTAAGTATGTTTTCATTTTATATTTTCCATAATTCGAACTTCGGATAATTCAAACATTTCTTGTGGTCCCGACGAGTTTGAATTAACGAGATCCGACTGTATATATATGTGACATTTTAAAGTTAGGGGGTCAAAAACATCATCGCCCTTTCTCCGCATCATCGTTTCCCTTTCTCCGCACAGAAGTCATGGCCAGCGAGAGAAAAAAACAAAATAAATAAATGTAGGAGATCCAATAAATCACTCTTTGGCTGCTGAAAGTTCATTTTATTAAGCTGTAACTATAATAGAGAGAAAAGCTCCTTTTGCAGACGATCTTTTACCGAAACATCCAAAAAATATTCCATCATTTACTACACCCAGCCGTACTCATGGAAGAGAGAACCCAAGAATCCTTCTTTTTACTACCTCTCGAGGCTTCCTCCCTTTTTAAATCTAAAAAGAAAATTCTAGAACATTCTTTTAGTCTCAAACCATCATTCTTTTAAGTAAACATAACTCATACCCAGAGTCGAGATTAATATTTGACAGACAACAATTTTATTTAAAAAAAAATATTATTTAACCAACTTATAATCGACTCAGAATTTTAAATATCTTAGGCAGACGATTTTTATAGACGATTAATTTTAAGAGAAAAAGAAAAGAAATGAATTTATTGATATGCACAATAGCAAATGTTGACTGAGGGAAAATAAATAAATAGATAAAATAAAATAATATTTTTTGAAAGGTGTGGTTTTGGAACAAATTTAGTAAGACTTTCTTAAAAAGAATTGATAAAAACATAGAAAAAATGAGTTTTATTTGGAATATTAAGAAATAAAGTTTAATTAAGAATATTTTTAATTTAGAGCCATCTTTTTAAATTCACGCATACTGGAATAAATGTTTTTTAAGGCGAATTAAGAATTTATATCGTTTCCATAAAGATTAATAGATTAGATCTAGAAACAAGATTTTAATTTAATAAGTTGAAGTAAGTACGGAATATTATTATAAGGAAATTGATATAGTATAAAGGTTAGTTTTGGCGAAAAAAAAAATTGTAATATAAATATATATGTCAACATTTGAACGGAGGGTGGTTTTGGGGTCTGGGGGTTATGATCGGTGAAAATATACCAAAATTTGCCGGAACTGTTTTCCTCCGGCCGACTACAAAAAGTAGATTTTTACTTTTTGTAATGAAAGCTACCTAAAAATCTAGATATAAAATGATTTGAATTATTTACAGAAATGTTAATTAAATTAGATAAATTAATAAAATTAGATAAATGTAAAATTTCAGGAGAAGAAGTCCTAAATATAATTGTACATTTTTTAGGAGAATGTAAAACATTTCAAAGTTGCAGCTATTCATAGGTGTACTTAAAAGTTGTAAAAGTTTTACAGACAGGACATTAACATCACTTACATTATTGTGTTATTTCAATTAGGAGTGCAAAATATTTTAATTCCTTCTTCTATTCGGAACTAAATGTCTGTAAAAATCTCAGAAATTCTCAAGTAAAAAACTTTCAATAAAATTTTACAAGAAAATAGTTCCTAAGTTCTCACTTCAGTAGTTTCAAATATGCTCTGCCGAAAAATTCGGATAGCTAATGTTTATCGAATCCTACCCGATAACTCGGATAGTTATTTAAATCAGAAAAATCAGAAGCTTTCACATTGTTGTGTTATTCCAATTAGGCATGCAAAATATTTGAATTTCTTTTGGCAAAGAGAACTAAAAGTCTTTAAAAAGTGCTACAAATACATTGTACTAAATATTCAAGCAACATTCTTTCAATAAACTTCGTTAGAAGGTACTTTCCAAGTTCTCATTTCAGTAACTTCAAATACTCTCAATCGAAGCACTCCGATAGCTACACTGTAAAAAAAAAAAAAAAAAAAAAAAAAAATTGCTGGCAGCAGTTTTTGCCGTAAATTTAACTGATTTTTTTTTACAGTGTATAACCTTTATCGAAAACATTATAATCACATAAAAGCCTTCTTCCCTATCAGACTTACACTGATTAGACGAAATATCTTTATATTCTTAGATTCTCTTACAGGCTATATCTAACTTGTCATGTCGAATTATATTTCAGGCAGGTGGACTGACTTTTACACATACGAGTTGTCATAAAATTGTGTCTAATTTGTGTAACACATCTTTCGAGAAAAGCGTCGAATGAATTATTTTTATCATTAAATTTCTATTCTTTACTACGAAGCGATAATTTCATCAAATGTTTTATGAAATTCTCAAATTAAAGAAAACTACATTAGTTTATCGATATTTTGAAGAAATGTTAAAATACACTGTAAAAAAAAAAAAAAAAAAAAAAAAAATTCAAGAGGTTATTAAAAATTTTTTAGTAAATTTGTATTCCACTGAATGTTTTAGTAACCATTACAAACTTTTTTTTTTTTTTTTTTTTTTTTTTTTGCAAGTGAAACAAGCATTTTTTTTGTAAACTGAACAAAAGAATTTTTTGTATAACTAACTTAAAACTTTTTAGTATGAGTCACCAAGCAAATTTTAGTAATAGCTCCAAAATTTTTTTTAATAACCATTAAGTGTACCCGAAGGGCAGGAGCTTCCTTCGAGCTGCATCCAGTGGGTAAAAAGACAGACATCTGAAGCGGAAGATTTTCGGCAAAGCCGCAATAGATGGCAGCGCCAAACATTGCTACCTGCTCTATTTTGACTTGTTTCTAAATGTAAGGGAAAGCCCAGAGATCAATACCCATGGTAACTGCTACGACAGGATTTTCATAATCCCTTTATTTAACGAGTACTTACATTGCATACATTCGGTGCATATTTGGTGGCGTCCAGCATCGAACCCGGGTACTTTCAGCCTGGAGTTCGGTGCTATGACCACTAGGCTATCAAGGCCACACCAAGTGAGTTTTAATAACAGCTATTGAAAATGTAAAACTATTAACTCTATTCGTTGCTAGCTTTTTTCTAGTACTTTTTACAGATTCCTTGTAACCGAGTAAGATTATTAAAAATTTTTAGTAATTACAAGGATCACTAATATTTTTTCAGTACGTCGACTCTTTTTTTTACAGTGTAGTACAATTAGCCACATGCAGCCCGCAGGTTAATTACTCCAATTCTAACAAATTTGGTTCAAAATGATTCCACACAATATTTGGAGAAATATTTGTCTCGATCTATAACTTCAGGCGAAAAAAAATAAGCAGTAGAATTCTCGTTTATGAAAAACGGGAATTTTTTTTACAAATTTCTTTTAATGCTTTGTTGAATGATTATAAATATTGAGTTCACTGCCATATATTGTCAGGAAATTTTTTGATCTTGAAATTTGAGTACAAATAAACTTTCGTTCAATAGAATTTGATGACAGTACGGTTACTGTAGGAATCTTTCTCAACCCTTTCGGATCTGGTGTACTTTTAATAGTACATATCTTTTCACGGAATATTATTTTCTTTTAAGAAATACTTTTAATACTATTTACATGTAATAATGTTATAATATGGCTATGCATTTACTATATGAATTCATTTATGTTTAGGCTTATAGTAATAATAATAATAATTACTATTATTTGCTTTATTATCTTTGAGCCGTTTGCAATTCTTTTATTTTAAACACATATTTCACGCTTTAATAGTTACTTTCCTGAAAGAATCATGTGTAATAAAGCGTAAAAAGTATTAGAAAATGTAATACAAGTTAAATTTTATTGCAATACAATACTTTCTAAACATCTCCAAAAAATTCTCCTTAGCCTATTGTCATATGAATATTATTTGAATGGTACGCAAAACAGCAACATTCGTTATAATTCAGGCAAAGAAATATATATTAATCACTAAATAATCTATTTAGAAAGCTAGTGTTAATGTTATAAACGTAAAAGTAAATTTTTCTAAAAAATGAAAAAGAAAAAAAATGGTCCCAAAAGGGGGGGGGGAAGGCTTTGACAAATAGGTATAAATCAAGCTTCCTAAAATCAAAAACCCAAGTGTTATTTATTTAATCTCTTTGACCCCAAGTAGAATTAATTTTCGTAACATGCATTTACTTGTGGGTAAATGGAAACGAAGCAATTAACCTTTTAGATTACCAAAATTTTACATAAAGTTTTAACTTAATCAATAGAATATAGCGTTTAATAGATGGTTTTTGACTTAATTTTGTTTTGAATAATATTTCTTGATCAGCCATATACATAGAGATCGGAAAATAACTTGCAAAATTATAAAGCATGATAGAGGGAACTTAAACAAGAATTCTTCGTCTTAGAATATGTATCCTAAAATGATAGGTTTATACGCTGATGCCGATAAAAAAAATAAAAAGTGCAATGTAATACAGCATCTAAGTACCAATAGATATGCGCGAATTTTCTGGTCATTTGAAATTTCTTTGAAGCCCATAGCTGCTATGGCCGTCGCCTCAATTGATCCATTATGCGCAGAAACAGATACAATACAGAACAATTTTTATTATACATATCCATTACGCTACTACAAACAGGAACAACACACCATCCATGTCCGTAGCCGGATTCGAACCAGGAACATACGGTGTGGCAGCAGCTTCCGCTACTGACCATGCAACTGGGGCGACTTTTCTAGCCATACTTTAGATAAAAAAAAAAAAAAAAAAAAAAAAAAAAACAAGCAAACAACAACAACAAACAAAACATTTATTTTGATTCCTGTAGGAGGAATCAAAATAAATGTTTGTTACGTGTAAAGTTATGTTGGTAAGTGTAATGTTACGTGTAAAGAGTTGTAGAAACTCTTTAATTTTTTTCTAAAAAATTTTTGATCATCCTCTATGTGACATAGATCATTTTCTTTTCCGCAATCTTAGAATAGTATTATTATTACACTGTAAAACATTTGTGTTACGTTACTCCATAAAATTGGTGGCAGCTACGACTTCCATTTTAAAGAGTAATTTTTCACTTATTTAATGGTGTAATTTAAACATATATTACTGCTGTAAATTCGCAATGTTACACCAGTTATATCGGTAAAAGTACTCCCCAAAATTGGAGGCAGCAAGGCTGCCACCAATTTTATGGAGTAACGTTATACAAATGTTTTACAGTGTATGCTAATTTAGAAAATAATTTTCCCATTGCTTTTTCGCAAAATTCATGTGCAAGAGGGTTAAGTAAATAGATTAAAAAAAACTAACAATTTATCAATAAAAAAATTACGAATGCAACCAGTTTTAACATAAAACCCGAGCCAAATTCAATTTCAGTCAAACCTTTGTGTCTAAAAATTAATGTCTTAAAGAAATTCAAAAAATGGTCGAAACATATCAAAAACATTACAAAATATTTTCCCACATTACC
Source organism: Maratus speculifer (assembly GCA_964019185.1). NCBI lineage: Eukaryota > Metazoa > Arthropoda > Arachnida > Araneae > Salticidae > Maratus > Maratus speculifer. The sequence continues at coordinate 330,008,800 of OZ025296.1, read as the reverse complement.
CGATCGCATGCATTTTTACAAAACTTTAGTTCACGAGAGATTCGGTAACATTATTTTTAAACACTGATATCGTATCTAGTCAAATATTATTTTCGTGAAAAAAAAAAAATAAAATAAACAGTAAAACGGCGATACCTATTTGCAATCAATATTCTTCATATTAATCTTTTACTTATTCAGAAAATTCGCCAAGCATTAGTTTCTAATGTAAGTTTTCTTTTAAACTATAAATTTAAATCTCTGAAATCATTTTCCAAAATTCCATCCCTTGATTAAATTTTTTTTATATTTATTTTTTAAATTTTGTGCATAATTTAAAATGATTATTAATAATTTTTGTAAACAAACTTTACTACAGTGAAATATTTTCCCCGAATATAGTATTGCAGTTGATCAAAATTTATGAAAGAAAAAAATTCTTGAACATAATAGCTGTTTTAATATTACCAGCTATTTTTTATTCATTCATTTATCAATTAAATATTTTTTAATAATCATCGTATTTTTTTCCCTTTTTCCATAAAAGTTCAAATTTTGGTCTGTTGCTATGACAACCATTACTTTTACAAAATATTTTAGAAATTTCTGGCTATCTCGCTTTCATCCTGACACATAAATTGAAGAATTAAGATGATTAAATGTAACATTTTTTTTCCTTTATTCATTATTTTATTAAATACATCCATAGATATTAATGAAATATATAATTGAGTTATTTTCTCAAGGAAATTCTATTACGAAGCATAACCCCAAAAAGCATTTTACTTCTTAACTCAGACGAAAAACTGAGTAACTAGCGACATGGCCTTAAACTATTTAATCACCTTCGCTTCCGCTTTTTCAAATTCGAATAATTCGAACATGGGTTCGACGTGCTGTGTTAAGGAAATATAAAAAGTGGATTAAGTGGGTAAAACAAATGCGACTAGTCATGTATTTATAATTGTAAAATGTCAAATAGATTATATAATGATTTTAAGATATAGTTTCTTTTCCAATTCAAGAAAATGAAACTCATTAAAAATATTATTTATTACAATTAGTTTTTTTAAGCAATAGAATTGTTTTTTTTTTTTTTTTTTTTTTTTTTTTTTTTTTTTTTTTTTGTTTAGCTGGAAAGTGACGTTTTATTTATAACTACTGCATTGCAATTAGGAATAATAAAAGCGTTGTAGAACGATTATTGTATAATGGACAAGAATCTATTACTGTAACATTTGCTTCTGCTGCTCGTCTCAAATACAAATTAAGCGATACCGATACACAAATCAACCCAATAAATTAAATAATTTATATTTGAATTTGGATTACTGAAGATTTCTCAACAGTCAATATTGCTTTTATTTATTTATAAAAAAATACTCTCTTAACTCTAAAATATATTGTTTATTATTTTCAGCCCTTGAAAATACACTTTTAGAGAGACTGAGCTATTATTTAATTAAGTAAAAAGACACTAAACTTGATAGGAGAAAACGTATTTTACCTCTTAGCATGGAGTAAAACAGTTAAAATGATAATGTGTTTAAAACAACTTTCTCAGTACTGAATTAAAATTTTTTTGATCAAATTGTAGGTGAAATGTCTAACAAAAATTCATTTGTACATTATTTGTAATTTTTTTTCAAACTCTTAATTTATAATTATTAAATTCTTGCATAAATTGTAGCCTCAATAAATTTAATTTTAAAATAATTAAAAAAAGAAGTTACATGTTATAATCAAATTAAAGGTCAAATTAAATGTTCAAATAAATTAAAATTAATTATTAATATTTTATTAATTATCCCATTATTATTATCATTCATTATTATTATTAAAATTAATCTCTTGAAAAAAATCCGAAATTTCAAAGTTTTTGAAAATACGAAATTAAAAAAATATAGCGGAAATATAAATGAAATTTTAAATTTCTAAAAACGAAAAAATTGTTTAAATGAAATTTAAAATGCTGAATCATGAATAAATTGCAGTACTTTTTTAAAATATAAAGAAACTTGAATTTTAAAAAATATTATGAAAGTCAGTGATTATTTATCACAGTATACAAAAATAATAAAAATAATATAAAACTTTAAATTTTCAAAAATACGAGATTTCTTTTAATTAAATCCATCTTAGTATAAAAATTTCAGCTTCCGGTACCGGGGTTTGAACTAAGAACTTTATGTTTAGTAACAAGATGCTTTATCTCCAAGCTATGATGTCTATAACAAAAACATTGAAATTAAGGTTATCTTTTAAAACTTAAATCGCAAAAATAAACGATTGATATTGAAAAAAAAAAAAAACTGATTTAATTAAAATAATGCACTTTTTCAAATTTTATTATTTGTCGTTTGATACGAAGTATTCAGTTGTAAATACCATATTTGCCAACCTCCGGCTTTTTGTGAATCAAGTAAACGTACTTTGAGCCGGAAAATTGTTTTAATTAAATTTATCTTGTATTAAATATTGTTCTAACTTGCAATCTACGGGCTATCGTTCTCTAAAAAAATTTCTGGTTCAAAGTATGTTTCTTTGATTTATAAAAAGCCGGAGGTTGGCATGTATGAAATACACAAAATTTGAACTCACTAATTTATACAATTTATGTGTATAGACTCTGTGACAGACAGATGAATGAGACAAATAGGCTTTCGTCAGATGAACGAAATCCTAAAAATGAGCCTGTTACACCACATGATCCTAGTCGTAAACTTTGATACATTTTAATACAAATTACATAAATCTCATTAATATCCATTACAATGTTATTTTCTGAATTACATGGGTTTTTGTATGTTAATGATTATCTTAAAGACTATAATAACGTTTTGTTACTATTTTGTATTATTAAGGGTGTATTCGAAAAAACGCTTTTCCACCTTCAACAGCTCGAAAATTTCCGATACAATTTCAGGCACATTTTAAAAAATAGAAACATGAAACTTGCTGAGGAGACCCTTGAAGGGACGTATGAGGTGCCGTGTGAAGTAATTTTTCACTGAATTAATTAGAATTTGATTTATAAGCAATTATTTTCTCAGCATGACGCTTTTTTTCGTCCGCAGACCGTCCGGTTCGGAAAATTTGGTCCAAAACGCCGTTTTCTACTGCGTTTTTTGCAACATTTTCTGCATTTATAAAGGAATTGACAATCACGGCACCTTGTATAATTTCTAGATAAGAGAATTTGAAAGTTTAGTGCATTTGACAGCAAAAATGAATCTAAAAATAAATCTGAAAAAAGGCAGTTTAGATCGGAATACACCCTTAATAAATGAAATTAGGACATCGTTGACAAGCATTAATTGAAACCACTGTCATTGGTTAAATTCTTATACAAAAAAGGGTTATATTTGTGATTAATGGATAGTTATTTGACATATATATTAAGGGTGTTACACATCTTTTAGCTGAATAAATTTTTGTTTGTCGTATGGTTTTTATAGAATTTGTATTTTTTAAGGTTTGATATGCGTTTGAATAATGTTACGCAACTTTCTACAAAATTCAATTTTAGAATGTTATGCGCTTGGTGTAGCATCAGTTATTTTTATATGAGGTCGATCGCATGGCCGCATTGAATAAATGTATCTTAAAATGCTTTCAAACAATGTCATACGAATACAAATTTCAAGAAACTTTGAATCTACATATTAAAACTGTTTCTGTGGCAATCATTTAAGTTTTTTGTTCGATAATCTTATTCACGTAAACAGTCAGAATAAGCCTAGAGTTCAAATTTGTCATCATGGCAAAATGCAGAAAGATTCTTTTTAAAAATGGTACATGTAAGAATTCGTTTACAGAAACTATACAAAATAATGAATGTGAAATTTAAATTATCTTTTTTTGTAAAATAAGAATGGGTTGTATGTAATTTTCCTTTTTTGGTTAATAGTTATTCAGAACAATTTGCATTAAAAACATAGGCTATTAAGGTAAATTGCCAGCATTGCAGTTTTCATTTGAATTATACCGATTATGAATTGATTCTGGAAACGGAATGAAAAATAAATGCAAATGAATCGTTTTAAGCAGGTAAAATTAAAAAAAAAATGTCTAGTTTAAAAATGTGACAAAACGTCTGCTTATTTACAAAGTGACTCAAAGATAAAAAGTTAAAAGTGGTTAATAATTGCCTTTGTGGGATGTTTACCAACATATTAAAGGGCCTCAAGACTTAAAATTGGAAAAAAAGACCATTTACAATATTTAATATTTTTAAATGAATATGATTTTAATACACGATTTTTTTGAAGATGAAAAACATAAGTATGTTCTTTCATTCAATGTATTTAAAAAATTACAAGATGCAAAATTAGTATTTATAGGGGATATTCAAACTCTCAGACGCCTTTCGAGCAAAAAATTGGCATGAGGTAAACTAGGGCAACTGGACCCACGAGGTAATTGGGTTATTATCTATTTTATAAAAAATCATTGATGACATTTAAGTTTTATCTACTGTGAATATTTCACTCCCATCTCTTGTTTTAAAACAATGTGTGCATGTCAACTCAATCATAACTTTCTATTTGCTGCGACAGGTTGTCAAAAATTTAGGTTTCTTCTTTTATAAACAGCGAGAGTTTGGTTGAACTTCCTCTGCTTTTTATTAAGGTACGCTAAGTACTTTTATTAAGCGATCACTTTTTTTTAAATACTAGACATATAAAAAGATTATTGTTATTAGGTATCTACACATTTTTACTTCACATTTCAAATGTATGGCCAGTGTCCCATTTATTCCATAAAGTTTGCAAGAATGGGGTAACCGGGAAATAGCCCAGGTGTAACTGGACCATGTAGGATTCAGTTAGCCCAACAGTTACAAATAGATTTTAGGAGTTTCTCTTACTACGGGTAATTAATTCTTCAAGTGTTTCTGGATGGCTGTAAAGGTAATTACACAATATATTATTAAATTTCAGCTGGTATCAAACCAAATTTTTAAAATGAGGTACCTAAACCTCGATATTTTATGATACAGATGAAGAGGGGTATATAAGAGAAAGTGACATTATTAGAGAACTATTGAAACCAATAAAAAATAGTTCTGTTTGATATAAAAATATCATTCGTCCCAGATTTATTGGACTTTGACCCTCAATGAAATAATCACTCATTGAGGTAAATAAAAAAGGATAATGTGGTACTTATCCTATTGATGTTTGTTTCAATAATGCACTAAAAATTTTTACTGAAAAAAAAATAGTTGTCGTATTTTATAATTGAATTCCAAATCTTGGCCATACTTCCTATAGTAATTGAAATAACGCACAAAACCAAGTTTTTGGCGAGTTTAAATTTGAAAATACCATTGCTATCAATCTTTTCTGTTGAATCGTATTTTTCACTTAAAATATGCTTTAAAAAAATATTAACCGACTTCAAAAAAAGAATCAAGCTTGGCGACAACTTGGCACTAACGCATATGAATGCGTAGTTTTAATATGCTTATGATTTGAAAACGGTTGCAATAGTGAAAGATAAATTGCGCCAAATCATTATTTTTTTAAATCAAATCTACATTTTTTAATCTAAAAGAAATTCTAATCATCAGAATTTAATGAAATTTAAATGGGACCCCATGGGTATCTTATACTTAAAAAAAAAGAATTATTAAAATCGATTTATATTGAAAGAATTTATGAGTGATCAAGAAATACATGCAGGTCGAAATCATAACTTGCTCCTTGAAGTCGGTTAAAAATGATTTAAAAAAAAAATAAAACTTCAGAACCGGAGAAAACTATGAGAAACAGCTATAAGGATCTCGAAACAGTCCTTGTCGTCTGACATACTAAACGCTCCGACTACTCAAATTCCGCTGGTTAATCTCTTAAACTTATCGAATTTAGCTTTAAATTTTTTTGGCGTGATCTTTTATGATCGGGGCTATTGCTATTATACCTGACAACGGTAAAAAGAGAAGACCTCCGACGAGCGCATTTTCTCTGTGAAATAACAGCGGCCTAAAATGATCTGGAAGCCGATACGGGTCGTTCCAAGAATTAAACAAATAGGCTGAACCTTTCGGCATGGCAAAGCATTTGACTTTAAAAAATATTGCTTTTATATTTTTAGTTGTGATTTTCCATAATCGGAGCAGCCCTTAATGATCATGTAGACGCAGGGGTATTCCAAAGTATTAAAAGTACCGCCATCCCCAGAAATTCATGGTCGATGCATTACATTTGTGAAATTTAATTATTGTACCATCATTCATCTGACCATTATACATTATAAAACGTTAATTATAAAGTACCTTTACCCAATATGGACATCCTAAGGAAAATTTATTTTTTTTCACCCCAACTACACGTGATATGACTCCAAAAAATATGTAACCACTATCCCTGAACTGTTGACTATCATTATTAAAATTAGCGACCTTGTAATTATTCTGATTTAATTTAAATGATAATAACAAAAACTGTTTACAAGTGTCCATATAAGGAACCAACTGTACCTATTATGGACAGGTGGCTCCTTATTGACCTACTATACTAGATGTATGGAAGAGCCACTCTTCTATGGAATTTTAGAGGCGAGGACATAAAAAAATACCTTAAAATATTGCGGTAGAGATTAGGGCGCAGTAAATATCTCCAGAACATGCATTTTAGAACGGGGAATCATTTTTGGCTGTGGCTCTTCGAAGACCGATGCAAAGCACTTCAGTTACTGCAAAATATTATGAAATAATCTAGTTGGTTTTGCTTAGCTTTCTAATTTTTGTGAGTCTGAAGATTCCCTTGCTGTATTTCCAATCTGGACATAAGGTGACCATATTGGGAATCGTGAGTAGTTTTACTAAATATTGTAATAAATAAAGAAAGAAAATATTTTTAAGCAATTTATGCAATAGCAATCGAAAATATCTTTCATCAACTTTTTAAAACACCCCACTTTTCAATACTTAAAGTAATTTTATCATATCTAATAAGAATTCAAACTTAAATGTAATTACGATGAGCACAACAAGAAACAACAAATTTCCATCTACACTTAAAAAAAAATCATGAGGTTACTAAAAATTTTTTAGTATATTTGTATTCCACAGAATTTTTAAGTAACCATTACAAACTTTTTTTTTGCAAGTGAAACAAAATTTTTTTTTATGTAAACTGAACAAAAGAATTTTTTGTATAACTAACTTAAAACTTTTTAGAATGAGCCACCAAGCAAATTTTAGTAATAGCTCCAAAAACATTTTTAGTAACCATTACGTGTGCCCGAAGGACAGTAGCTTCCTTTGAGCTGCATCCAGTGGGTAAAAAGACAGACTTCTGAAATGAAAGATTTTCCGCAAAGCCGCAATAGATGGCAGCACAAAACATTGCTACCTGCTCTATTTTGACATGTTTCTAAAGGGGAGGGAAAGTCCAGAGATAATGGCCCATGGTAACTGCTACGACAGGATTTTCATAATCCCTTTATTTAACGAGTACTTACATTGCATACATTCGGTGCATATTTGGTGGCGTCCAGCATCGAACCCGGGTACTTTCAGCCTGGAGTTCGGTGCCATGACCACTAGGCTATCACGGCCACACCAAGTGAGTTTTAGTAATAGCTATTAAAAATGTAAAACTATTAACTCTATTCGTTGCTAGCTTCTTTCTAGTAATTCTTACAGATCCCTTGTAACCGAGTAAGATTACAAAAAACATTTTTAGTAATTACAAGGATCACTAAAATTTTTTTAGTTGATCGACCTTTTTTTTACAGTATTAATGGCGAACAATGCGATTTTTTGCACTTTTCTTGCTTAATTATTTTTTCAACTGCTTTTTTTCACGAACATGTAGTGCGATCTCTTGATCAAAATTGTCACTTTTAAAAATATAAGTAGTGTTCATATTGAGAGCATTATCCACATTGGGTACAAGTACCTTATATTTTATTTTTCTATTAGATTGTAAAATGTTTCAATAGTCTCGTTTCATAGCAACAAATTTTCTTGTATGAAAATATTGATATTAAAATATTCTCACGAATGTATAACTGTTATGACTTCCAATGCGTAAAAAGCAATACATTTGACTATCAAATTCGATACAAAATAGCTATAACTTTAAATAAAAAGAATATTATTTCGTCCCAAACAAAAATGTTGGTGCGAAATTTAAATAAAGATCAGAATTATTAAAAAATAATTCAAGCAATATTTTCCTGCTTTTGTGAGAAATGCAACATAATTTTAAAATACAATATTTTTTTCATAATATTACTTATATCAATTTCATACTTTCAATGTTTAGTAAATAAATAAATAAATAAAATATAAACTACGGAAAAATAATTCAAAATTATTCCAAATTATTTTTCAGAACTTATATTACTTGGCAGCTGTTCATCTTGCATTATAATAATAAGTTATAAAGTTATAATAATTTTTTTTGAAGTCATAGTATTTAACATATATCACTTGACAATTGTTCACCTTATATTATTGTAATAAATTATAAAAGTAAAAAATAAATTTTAAAGACATAGTGTTTTTTTTATAGCTTTTTTCCCCGAAATTACACTTTACGGTGTTAATCTTTTCCCTTAAAAATAAAACTTTATATACTTAAGAAATAACATACACATGATCATGCTTTATTAGCGTACTGTGTGTCACTAGAAAAATCTGATATTCTAAATTAAACTTAAATTATCACACTCGAATGATATTTCTTTTACATTTGCATGTACAATTTTATTTATTTGAGACAAGTGTAAGAAACAATTAAAAACAAATATTATTGACATGTTTCGGTCCGAATTTAATAAGAACCATAGTCATAATAAAAATAAAAATACAAATCATTTCACGGTCAATAAAAACAGCATGCGACAATGAGATATAATCAAAAACCACGTGCAGCATTGTAAAAACAATTTTTCTCCCATTGACTGTAATGTAACGAAAACTTTTGAATGTCCCTGTAATTGAACTATGAATCCGATTTTGATAAAATTTGAAATGACTCGACAAAATTATGTAATAAGTATGTATTTTAAATTTCAAACGATTAAAATGCATTTGAAGCTTTTGTCCCCATTGACCGTAATGTATTGGAATACTTTTGATTGTCCCTGTAATTGATCTACGCACCCGATTTTCATAAAATTTGAAATGACTCGACAAAATTATGTGATAATTACATATTTCAAATTTCAATCAATTCGGTTGAGTAGTTTTTGCGTTGTTATATGCGGACGGACGGATGGACTGAAAAGGCAACTAGTATAGGTGCAGCGTGTTTACATAATTACGAACTCACCTAAAAAGAAATATCCCACATGCTTTAAATGGCAAACGGGGAGCTATGCCGTTCTGTGTGGGCTCCAAATGTGTATTAGAATATCAGTCCTCGCTGTGACGTCAATGCAAGGGGTCTATACGCGCGGACCCCTACTCAGGAAACAATCAGTGTTGAAACTTTGTCATTACAAACCTGTATATATAGGGCCCGCCACACACCAGTGAAACATTGAACGAAAAAACATGCGACATGCGACAATTTCACCCTGATAACAAAGAAAAAACCGGTTTGACTGCGTCGTGTTGCACGATTTTTGCGCATGTCTTACTGGTGTGTGGCAGGCCTAGGAGTTACCATTACAAATAAACGAAATTTTGAAATCGTACAGTGAAGGTACAGGGAGATTCTAAATTATTTTTACAAAATAAAAGGGCCGATAGTACCCATACAGACAAGCATTAATTACCATGAAATATGGGGTCGCAAGCCACATATTTATTTACATATACAGGGTGTTTCACTATATCTGTAAATACTATTCACTATATCTGAAATTCGCTTGCCTGTAATAATTTTGCGAAAAATTAATGTATTGCTTTGAAAATGTAGTTTTGTTTCGTATAAAATGTTATCACATCACAAAAAGATTTGTAAAAACAGGATGCTGAAGCAATCAATGATTCCTTATGAACTGATAATTGAAGTCCAAAATGTGAAGCGTCAAATGCATACTACTGGCGCGTATAAAAGAAATTTCTACCACTTTTTAGGTGCATATGTAATAATGTAAATACGTAGCATCTATAGTCGTCGTTTATCCCGTCCGTCAGTCTGCCCGCAAGTCCGTCGTTATATAACAGAGCAAAAACTATTTTACCGAATAATTTAAAATTTAAAATATACAATTGTTGCATAGATTTGTCGAGTCTTTTCAAGTTTTATGAATATCGGATGTATAGTTTCGTTACAGGGACAATCAAAAGTATTCCGTTACATTACGGTCAATGGGAAAAAAAAATTTCCAAGTGCATTTTAATGATGTTACACTCTTTCGACACATAATAAATTTGATATGCATCTATGAAGTTTGTACGATACGTTCTTTACAATCTGTGTTCCAACGAATATTTATTACTATTAATTTATAGTGCCACACAAAATTATTCCATTACGTAATCGCATAAGAAGAAACATTCAGGCGCGAATTGATAATATTTAACTATTTCAGATTTTATTAAATTGATATTCGTTGCTGAGATTTACTACAAGTGTGTATAATAGAAAGCGGATAGTATATACAGGGACACACAAAGGTCTCGGCTACTATGCTGTATCCCAAGTACTGTATACCATTACACCAAGAGCGGAATATTTTTTTTTTTTTGTTATAGTACGAATGCACCTCATTTTCTACGCTTGACATGTTTTTTTTTATTTGTTTTGATGTTATCACATTTATAACACATGTGTAAATGTTTTTTAAAAGATTAAAATTACATTAATTTGCAATTATTTGAAAGTTATTACCGTCAACACAAATTGAGTTAGCGTATAACACCCTGTATTTGTCAGTAAATATATCACTTGTTACCCTATGTTCCATGGTAATTATTGCTCATCTGAATAGGTACGTCCACTTGTCTTATATTGTAAAGACAATTTAGATTCGACCATTATGTATACCTATACACATACATGTGTATGTTAAAATAAATATTTCACGCCTAAATAAATCCGACTAGAATCTACCAGTGAGAAATATTTTAATTTAAATTTTAGCTGAACTAATTCATGTGGATTAAACGGGATGAGGTTTGTAAAATACCTTTAAGCTCTTCTGAAAAGTATGGTTAGCATGTAATTAAAATTTAGAAAATATGAATTAAGTGAATTTTGAGTAAAAACCTAAGTGCTTTTATTTTAATAATATATGAATAATGGATAAATTGCAGTACAGAAAAATTAAACATTTAAATGCATATTCATAAACAAATTATGTTGAAATGCACCCAATAAAAATGATTTCAATTTATGTGTTAGTTAAAATAATCAGGTGGTTTAAACGGGTTGCATTTTATTAAAAAAATTAAGCTCAAGTGAAAATATGAAAATCATGCAATTAAAATTTTAAAAATGTAAAGGAAGTTAAATTGAGTTTCAATCTATGTTTATTTAGTTCAATAAGAATTGATTAATATGTTAATTGAAGAAGTTAATATTATTATCATTTTAATCCATGTAACAATATTATGTAATAATTTGAATGCATTATTTTATTCACCTACACACGATAGACTGCATATATTTACATTATTATCAGTGTAAATGTTTTATTATTAATTAACGTTCTTTTATTTGAAAAATATTTGTATACGCATCTTCTGGTGTAAAATGCGCACCTAAAATTTGAGGGTACGTTTTTCTAATTTAAATATATTCACTAATATTATAAGGATTAAACAGGTGTCATAGAAAATAAATAAATAAAATAAAAATAGGACCTTTTATAAAATATTAGGCATGGGAATAGAATAAAGAACATTGGTTTGCCAAAATATTAGAAACAGAATACTACACAAAAGTAACATTGTGATGGACTTTTTTTGCATTTTGTTTAAGGGTCTTGTAGAAAGTATGAATTCAGAAATGTTCTGATCAGTAATGTCTTGCAATTTATTGCCTTCTGACTCTTCTAGCTCTTCTGTTGCTGCAATCAATTACTGTTAGTCGCTTTATGAGCTTGGCAACTCTTATGTTCCCAAACGATATCTATCCATTATTCTGTTTTCGTTCGAAGTTTTTTGGATTATTTGTCATTCTTTAAGTATTCGACACTCTGCTGTATGTGAAAAATCAAAAATAAAACAAAAATCTGTTTCAAAGATACTACTGGAACCAATCTTTCCCAAGCCCCCTCCCCCCCCCCCACACACACACAAAAAAAAAAAAATTAAATTGCACGTCAAGCGTAGCAAATGTGGTGCGTTCGTCTATATAAGGAAGTTTTCAAAATATTCAGATCTTACAAGGAACGTCTCCATACGGGCATACCTCGAAAAATCTGAAAAAATTGCAGACTGTTCTTCTCGTGTGGATATATACGTTTATAAAAAAAAATTTCGGCGGAACCTCCATTTAGTATCCGTAAAAAAATGATGAAAATTTCATTATTTGGCGATATATCGCCGGTTGGCAAAGGAATGTAATTTCAAAAAATACTTTGTGTCAAATATACTTCAAGAAAAATAAAGTTTCATGTTGAACTTGTTTTGATAAATTTAATTTAAATAACTTTAGTTTTATAAGTTTTAATTTGTTTTAAGTATAATTTTGTTACATCGATATTTATTATTTATATTCAAATTTAATCACCAAAATTTGAGATTTAAAATGAAATTCATAATTTAAATTAATTAAATTTGTTTCCTGTTCAATGTCCATTTGAGAATTGTCGATTAGATTTTGTTGCTATGGAAACATGTGGCTTTTATTTTTGAATACGCTTAAATTTATGAAGATGATTTTCCTCAATATGATTTTTTTTATCTATGAAAACATTTTTTTTTCAGTTATTAATTAAATAGCTACTTCAACAAATAATATATCTATGCAATATAATGTGTATATATATGTATGTAATGTATTAAAGTCTCTCATTGTTTATGTTTTAATTCATTAAATACGATTTACACGCATTCTAAATATCTAATAGTTTTGAGTTGCATAATAATCGTTTGCTTTTGGCGAGGAAAAGAGCTGTCCGCCAAATCGAGTGACTCTTTCGTCTTTTCACGCCAAATATTCAAAACCATTTTATTTTTTTACATAATTTCTAATGTGATTCAGCGCTAATTTTGACGGATCCTTTATTACATACATAAGTACTTTAATTAGTATTTTTTTTTTCATAAAATTCTGAGTATGCCCAGTATGGAGACCTTCCTTGTTAGTGTAACAGTATACATTACTTCAGACACATAGTATCCGAAATTTTTTGTGTACCCCTGTAAATACTATCTGCTTTCTATTATAGAGAAAGTAACTTGCGGTAAACCCCAGCAACGTATATCAATTTCATAAAATGCGAAGCAGTTTAATATTATTAAAACGCGCCCCAAACAATGTTTCCTTCTATACAACTAAATAATGGAATACTTTTATGTAGCCCTGTAAATTAATTGCAAATATTCTTCGCACCACAGATTATACAAAATGAATATTTTAGTACATACACTGTAAAAAATATCCGTTAATATACAGAAATTGTTCCCTAAAATTCTACGGAATAGTTCCGTTTTTCCGAAAAAACAGCAGAAATTCCGTTATTGATATTTTGAGATTATAAAAACAGTAACTTTTCCGTAAAATTTTCTGAAAACGGAGGAGTTCCGTATAAAAACAGCATAAATTCCATAAATAACACCAGTGTCGCCATCTATATCTGGGATACAAAAACATTATAAAGTTGTTTCATGAACAACTTTGTATAATAATTTTCTTTCTTTCTGATTTAATAAGATAAAGCTAACATATTTTTACAATATTAAAAAAATAATAAAAATTATAAAATTTTATTAATCCCTTTTAAGTTTGAGATTAGTTAGTTTATTTCCATTATCATTTTTTAATAATGTTTACCACATTTATAGCCTATTTTTTAAAATATGCGTAGGATAGTGGAAAAACGTTCGACTTTTAATTTTAATATATTTTAATAAAAGTAATAATAAAATAATAATAAAATAATTTTAATTTTAATATATTTTAATATTACTTTAAGAATATCCTTTCAAAAATAAATAAGTAAATAGATATGAATAATATTACAATAAACTTTTAAAAATCTCCTTAAAAATGATTTAAAAAAAAAAAAAAAAAAAAACTTTTTAATGCATTCAACTCTTAATACATGTAATATTTTAAAGTCTAAAATTTATTTTTATAGAACTGAAATTAAAAACTAAATATTCGAAATTATGGAAATAAAATCTGGAATCTGGGTAATGGAAAAACGTTCGACTTTTAATTTTAATATATTTTAATAAAAGTAATAATAAAATATTAATAAAATAACTTTAATTTTAACATATTTTAATATTACTTTAAGAATATCCTTTCAAAAATAAATAAGTAAATAAATATGAATAATATTACAATAAACTTTTAAAAATCTCCTTAAAATGAAAAAAAAAAAAACTTTTTAATGCATTCAACTCTTAATACATGTAATATTTTAAAGTCTAAAATTTATTTTTTATAGAACTAAAATTAAAAACTAAATATTCGAAATTATGGAAATAAAATCTGTTAAACATTTAGAACTATACACTCACATAGAAAATAATTCTCAATAAAAATTAATGCCGCGTTCAACATAAGGCCTTTGCTTTATAAAATCATTCGAAATAAGTGAAGATATTTGCAACCACTGTATGCGTAACTATGGCGTAATGGTATTACACTACTACAAGCTGCCATAGGACAGGTGCTTGGTTCGATCCCCATCGAGGGTAAGTGACATTTATTCAAAGTTGTTTAAATTAAAAGTATGTGTTCTAATCTGATGTGTCCTTGTCTAAAGAATAAAAAAGCCAGTTTGTCCTTGAAAATTCTTTTTTGGCTTTCAAGCGAAAATTTTTATATAAAAAGAATATGAAAACGGAAACATTTTGTAAAAAAACGGAAATATTGCTGGAAAAAACAGAAAACTTTTTCCGTTAAATAACGGAAATAGTACTGGCGTCTAGATTACCAGAACTATTTCCGTTATTTAACGGAAAATTTTTTTACAGTGTACTTCATAGATGCATATCAATTTTATCATGTTCAAAAGAGTGTAATACCATTAAAACGCAATTGAAGTTTTTTTTTCTCATAAGCCGTAATGTAACAGAATACTTTTCATTGTCCCCGTCTTTAAATTATGCATCCGATTTTCATAAAATTTGAAATGACTCGACAAAATTATACAAAAATTATATATTTTAAATTTCAAACGATTCAGTTGGATAGATTTTGCACAGTTACATGCAGACAGACAGATGGACAGATGGACGGACTGAACGACGAATATAGGTGGTATGTATTTAAAAAAATTAAGAACGCACCTAAAAAAATTCAAGTTGAAAATTACTCTATTCTTTTATTTTTATCATTAGCAGGCGAATTACTACTTTTAGTATTCCGACCAAGGGAATTTTTTTTTTCTTTATCAGGAATCCACTTTATTAGGTCAATACACGTGCTACGAGGAAACTGAAGTGCGAATGAGCTTTATTCATAATATTTTGGCTACATGCTGTATAAAAACTAGTGTTCTATAAATCTAAAGAAAATTTATAGTACATTGTTAAAAGTAAAAAAAAAAAAAAAAAATCTGCGAAATTACAGAGAATCCACGGGTAATCCATTATCTCAAGTCTTATGTAAAGTTACAGAGAATAGAAAAACAGAGAATTCTGTGAAATAACATAGAAATTATTTGGTAAATGTACAAGTAACTCTGTACATTAACATCGTTAAAAATACATAAGGCTATATATACAGGGTGTCTATAAAAGAACTCCGGAGTTTTGAGGCAAAATATTTTAATGAAATAAAAAACATACATACATGTTTTATACATGACTGAAAAGCTTACATTTTCAAGTTTTTTTTTAACACTTAGTAAAGTTCTATATGAGCCCCGTTAGTGGCACGGCAGACGTCTAAACGGTATTTTACCTCTCCCCATGTCCTGGCGAGCATGTCTGGGGGGACGGTTGTCGCACAATTGACTATTCGTTCCCTGAGATGTTGAACATCACGAATTTTCTCTGCATACACAAGATTCTTGATATGCCCCCAGAAGAAATTTCTATCGTTTCTATGAGCCAAATAACACATTGAGCCTTTTGTTGCGGAGTCGCCATCATTTCAAGGTCAACGCCAACAGTTGATGCAAACATTCCCAATTCGTATGAGTAAAACTTTTTGAGCTACTCTTTTCAGAGAAATCGACTAAATTTTGCTATCTTTTATAGTTAGTGAGATATGAATTTTTAAAACCCCGGAGTTCTTTTATAGACACCCTGTATATATATATATATATATATATATATATATATATATATATATATATATATATATATATATATATATATATACATATATAGTATTATTGTACTTTTCGTGGCTAATAGGAAGGTGAAATCACACACTTCATTTGTAGTTCCAAAGTATTTGGGGCTTGACAATTCTGCTTTGGTTCTGCAAATTCCATTTGTATTAATTTTATTTATTTATCATTTCCCCACATGTTTTAATGTGGTAATTTTTTATTAAATTCAAATGGTTCATATATTGTAATACAATTAATGGTTATACCCTAGTGGCAAACCAATATTGGTCCAACGTGGCGCCAATATTTCATTAATTGGAAATATTGCCAATAAAACGTCAATATTGCTCCAATATTGAGATGTTTACATTTTGCCCTCATGTAACCAATCTTTGCAGCCAATATCATGCCAATATTTTGGTTTCATTGGAAATATTGCTAATAAAACGCCAATATTGTACAAATATTGGCGAGACATGGGAAATATTTCCCAATGAAATTCAAACATTTAACCAATATTGGCATTTTATTGGCAATATTTCCAATGAAACCCCAATATTGGCATAGTATCGGCTGCAAATATTGGCTAAATAAGGACAAAATGTAAACACCCCAATATTGTAGCAATATTTCATGCTAATATTGCGCTAATGTGCCAATATTGCTCCAATATTGTTTGGCTACTGGGGTATATATATACATACATATATATATATATATACACAGATATATATGTATTTAATGATAATAATTTAATTTAGTTTTCAAAATAAGTAAATCATTCATTGTTTAGGCTTGAAAGAATTTGAATCTTTTGAGTAATTTTGAGATGCTGTATCATTTATTCTTTACACAATTTGTTTCTACCCGTCCTGGAGTTTGATTCCAAGACCTTTTTCCTGGCGGAAGTAAACCCTACTGACTGAGATATAGGAGCTTTTGTTATTTTGTTCAAAATATGTATTTTATGATTCAGCGTGGAAAAATCCCCACATACACCGAGGAGATAATTTTTTCCTTTGTAAATTATTCTTAAAAAAAAAGAAGAAAAAATCTAATATTGTTTAACTGTTTACACGTCGAATTAATATCCCAATGTAATTATAATATTGTTTTTCCTACGTTATAGTTTCAAATGTTTTAATTTATGCATGCAAATTTTAAAAACAAGAGCAACAAAAATATTTCTGCAGTTTTTTTTTTTTTTTTGGCTGTTTTCATTTTAGTGTTCTCTTTTTGAAACATGATTATTGATTGACAACCTATGCAAATATAACAAATTATTTCCCGTTATATGCTATTGTATATTGTTCTTGAGTATTTTCTAGAATTCTAAAAACATTTAGATTCCTAGCAGTAAAATGTAAGCATTATAGAGAAAACAATAAAAACAAATAATATATGTTTATGCAAATTAATGACTTTACATTTTCCTCATACAGTCCGCTATCGTTAATTCGAAATCGGATAAATCGAATCTTCGCTTAATTCGAACCAAGCATGAAGTCTCAAAATTTTCAATAGCGAAGTAACATTAAAAATTTTCGTTTATTCGAACTCATGTTCATGACTTCGTTCAATTCGAACTAACGACATTTCGATTTTTCCTTTTTCCTTATTTTTTTTCACGGACTTCAGGTCCTTGAAATAACTTTCTATTTTTCATTGTTGTGAGAATTGTTTTTAACAAGTATACATATAGTCCCACGCATTTAATATCCGCTTTTTTAGTGCCTCGTCTGTCCATCAATGACACCTCCACCTTATCTTCGTTTGTGCTTGTTCCTAATTCCTTAATTAGTTTATGTATTTATATCTTTCAGCTTAATATTAAGCCATATTCTAATGATAACAACCGAAATATATTTAAAGAATACTTTTAACATTAATTTCTTTGTAATAGTACTGTTTTAACCATGTTTTCCTCCCATACTTTTCATAAATCGAACTCTGGATAATTCGAACATTTCTTGTGGTCCCGACGAGCTCGAATTAACGAGAGCCGACTGTACCTGTGATAAATGCTTAAGCATAAATATTTTTTTCTCAAAAGTTCAAATCAACCTTATATTTTATAGGAAAAATAAGGACATCGTTTTTATGTTGGAAAATATATCTTTTGTATTACATATAATGCAATGTTCCAATTTGGAAATATTGGCATTTAAACGCTTAAAATATTTTTAATAAAATTGCAAAATAATTTTAAAGTTGTATATTTTGAATTCTAAGTTTTAACAAAGATAAAAACTCTTTAAACTCTTAAAGCCTTTAAATAAAGACAAAATCCCTACAGGGAATATTATTTAAGGGAAATGTTGGGAAAATGATGATCGGTAAACTCGATCGAATGCATTTAACCGAGAACTTGTGTAAATTTACAGAGATTCTCGCTTTTTTCTGTGTAAAATATAGAAATAGTCTGTGAGTAGTAAGTAAAACAAGTTGGAAATTGCACGTGAAGCGTAGCAAATGAGGTGCGTTCGTACTATAACGAAGTTTTAAAAATATGACTCGCATATATCAATCTCATAAAATTGTAAATAGTTAATTACAATTGAAATGCGCACCAAACAATGTTCTCCCTAAACCATTATGTAATGAATACTTTTGTGTGGCCTTGTAAATCAATAACAAATGTTCTTTGCACCACAGTGTATGCAAAATGTGTATGATTATGTGTACTTTATAGATGCATACCCATTTTATTATGTTAGAATGAGTGTAGCACCATTAAAATACATTTGAAAAATTTTTTCCCATTGACCGTAATGTAACGGAATACTTTTGATTATCCCTGTAATTGATCTATGCATCCGATTTTCATAAAATTTGAAATGACACGACAAAATTGTGTAATAATTATGTATTTTAAATTTCAAACGATTAAAAAGCATTTGAAAGTTTTTCCCCCATTGACCGTAATATAATGTAATACTTTTGATTGCCCCTGTAATTGATCTATGAACTTGATATTCAAAACATTTGAAATAACTCGACAAAATTATGTAATAATTACATATTTTAAATTTTAAATGATTCGATTGGGTAGTTTTTGCTCTGTTATATGCGGACAGACAGACGGACAGACAGACAGACAGACGGACAGACAGACAGACAGACGGACAGACAGATTGGCAGACAGACGGACAGACAGACTGGCAGACAGACAGACGGACGGACTGAACGACAACTATAGGTGCTACGTATTTACATAATTACGAACGCACCTAAAAACGAATCAAAATATTTGTCACGGGCTTAGTTAAAAAGTCACTTAAAAATTGTGGCCACATATAAAATTCAGGACAGAACTGAATATGACTATCTATTAGCGGATGATAGTGACTGACCCTAACGGCAAGACTGAAACAGAAAATCGGTAACGTGTCTGAAAATATAAATGAGGACGAACACGACGAATTTTTTTATGTCTTCCGAAAGCAATCATGGAACGAAGTGATTGTCGCAGGATAAATAAAAAATGTGTGTGGCACTCGGGGACTGCCGCGGCAAAGCTATTGCATAGCATTTTTTATAAACTTATACAAAAATACCGCGTCAATGTCTGCCGAAGTCTATCGAAGAATACCGTGCCGAAGTCTGCCGAAATGAAACTTCGTTAGCCGGAGTGTTAGGATTTTTTTCTCGTTACGGAATACCTAGATTCGGTCGCTGCGCTCAAAGCCCGCGATAAAAGCTATGCAATAGCTTAATAAATTACCAAACAAAATTTGGTCGCGCTAAGAAAATTAGATCGCGATTTATAAGCATTTTAAATTTTTCGACCCTCACGGTGGGGGAGGGGGTCTCCTATCACCAAAAATTAACACTGTCTCATAATAAATTACCAAACAAATTTGACCGCGCTACGAAAAGTAGATCGCGAGTTAAAAGCATTTTAAATTTTTCGACCCTCACCGTGGGGGGGGTCTCCTGTCACCAAAAATTAACACTGTCTCATAATAAATTACCAAACAAAATTTGGCCGCGCTACGAAAATTAGATCGTGAGTTATAAGCATTTTAAATTTTTCGACCCTCACCTTTATTGGGTCTCCTGTCACCAAAAATTAACACTGTCTCATAATAAACTACCAAACAAAATTTGGCCGCGCTACGAAAATTAGATCGTGAGTTATAAGCATTTTAAATTTTTCGACCCTCACCTTTATTGGGTCTCCTGACACCAAAAATTAACACTGTCTCATAATAAACTACCAAACAAAATTTGGCCGCGCTACGAAAATTAGATCGGGAGTTATAAGCATTTTAAATTTTTCGACCCTCACCTTGGGGGGGGGTCTCCTGTCCCCAAAAATTAACACTGCCTCATAATAAATTACCAAACAAAATTTGGCCGAACTACGAAAATTAGATCGCGAGTTATAAGAAATCGAAAATGTGTCTGAAAATATAAATGAGTGCAAACACAACAAACTTTACATGTTTTCCGAAAGCAATCATGGAACGAAGTGATTATCAGAGGATAATTCAAAAATTGCTTGACTATTGTGGCATATCTAAAAATTGAGACAGAATTGAGTATGACCATTTATTAGCGGTGATAGTGACACTAACAATAAGGATGAAAAAGAAATAGATAATGTGTCTGAAAATATAAATGAAGGCGAACACAACGAACTTTTCATGTCGCCCGAAAGAAATCATGGAGCAAAGATCACAGGACAGCGATCATATCACAAGAAAGTTCAAAAATTGCTTAAAAATTGAAACATATCCAAAAATCTGGATAGAGCTGAGTATGATAATTTATTAGCAGTGATAGTGATACTAACAATAAGGATAAAAGAGAAATCGGTAATGTTCCTGAAAATATAAATGAGGATGAACACAACGAGCTTTTCATGTCTTCCGTAAGCAATATGGAACAAAGTAATTATAACGGAATAATTCAAAAATCGATTAAAAGTTCTTGCAATCTAAAAGCCTGGACGGAACTTAATATGAGTATTCGTTAGATGATGATAGTAACACTAACAATAATGAAACCGGTCATATACTTGAAATTATGAATAAGAACCGCTTCATCTGATAGTAAACATTATTCAACTAGTAAAGTAACTTTTATTTTGGTATATAACTAGCATGATCATTTGCGGAATAAATCTCAATTCTAACGCTCATATATCCCGAATTTTTAATGTATAATTTACATTTTTTTAGTATTGAACGTATTAGCGCAGCTGCAAATTTTTACCTAAAAAAATCGAAGGTGCACATTATACACTGGAATCATATATCGAAAAACAGTCAATACAAATAGACAAATCGTTTAAATTAATGATAAAAAGTTTATTAAATCCATTAGATTATTAAATCACAAGATGAAACACAGAAAAAGGTGAATTAAATCATTACATAACCATGACTAGGAGAAAGCTTGGAATTAGAAAAGGTGAACATGAATCCGATATTAAATTTGGTCGTACTAACACTGCTTTATCGGGATTATATTTAGATGGGGGATAAAAATACTGTTTAGTGAAAAAAATTATGCTTCGTATCAAATTGTTGTCGTAAGTCGATTATAAGAGAGTCCATTGAAATTTATACGCTTAAAAATTTTGTCTGCAATAATACTGTTTCTTTTACTATTTCTAAGTTATGGTTAGTGTTAATAAATAAATTCCTAGAGAAAGATTGAATGGGATGAACCAAGTTGGAAGGTAATTTTAGATCATGGTATATTTTGAATTTATTTTATTTTATTTCATTTTATTTTATTTTACAATAGAGCGCATGGTTTTTGTTTACATCTCATTGTCGCGTGTCATTTGTATTAACCGTTATCGGACGATTTGTATTTTACTTACCCATCATGCGTAGTATAGGGTATTACTTACCCATCATACGTAGTATAGGGTAAATCTTGCAATTGTTTTGAATATCGAAAATTTTTTTTGACGGATTTACACGTTTTAGATAGTGGAGATTCTGAAAAAATATTTTAAAAAAAATTTGCCGTCCGTCTGTCTGTCTTTAAACGCTCTATCTCCCGAAAAAATTGAGATAGAGACTCGAAATTTTGTATGTAGTTAGTATGCAAGAATGGGACGAAGCTTATTTAATATCAGCAACCTCGATTATCCGGAACTACTTTTTTCGGACTCTCGAAAAATTCGTTCTGATGAAAGGTATATAAAAATTTTCGAATTTTTTTGTTCTAAGGAATGGACGTAAAAGGCAATAAAATAACACACATTTTGCATATAAAACGAAGTCGATCAGATTATTAGTTGCCGAGATATTTTTAATCCTGTTTTCCACATTCTTCGATTTTTCATGACCCTGTATTTCATTCAAATTTCAATTCAGAGGTATATTTTAATTGGAAATGAGACGCTTAATCCGACGCAGTTAATTGTTAGTTAATAGAATTATTATTTTTGGAGTTATAAGGATGTTTCTTTTACGCAGCTTGGTACTACTTGAGTAGTTAGAAGTTTTATATAATTTGTCGAAATTGGTACATCAGCAGTTCTTTAATATAGCATTACTATGTATATTAACAATATTTAAATTTTGTTTATGAATTGCAATGCATTGTATAAATAGTTTTCACATGTTTTATTTTCATATACATATCCATGATGGGTAAGTATTACGTTGGCCCCCAATGACTAGTTTATTTTTTCTATGGTTATGGTTCTTATCAAATTGGAATCAAAACATACCAATGCTATTTGTTTTTAATTTTTTGTAGCACTTGTCTCAAGTAATACAAATTGTTTAGTTAAAAAAATGTAATAAAATAAAAAAAAATAATATTAATACATAAATTATTCTGAAATGCATCGGTAAAATAAAGTTCTCACAATTTAAATGTGAATTGAAAATTTCATGAACATTAAACATGATGCATTACGCAAGAGTTTTAAGTCATGACGAAAAGAAGATTAACATGCAGCGAAAGTATGCAAATGTGAATAAAGTAAATTTCTGTTAAAACTAAAGTGATTTAAGTTGCATAATGTTTGGAGAATACATAAACCACATAAAAAATGAAACTTTGAATTAATAATTGTAAAGACACAACACTGCAAATAATTTTGAAACACTAACTGAACATAAAAATTATATTATTATTAATCAATTCATATTCATACGACAATAGGCTAAGAAAGAGCTTTTGGAGATGCTTAGAAACTTTTATATTGCAACAAGATTTAACTGATATTAGAACTTTGTAATGCTTTTTGTGCTTTGATAATTTTAGAATGATAAATTTTATTTAAAAACACATGATAATTTAGAAAAAAAAAACTTTTATTTCAAATTTAAAGGATGAAATGTATGTTTAAAATAAAAGAATCGCAAACGGTGCAAAGAGAACACGTTCGCTGCCGCTTACGTGAAATATGTGAGGATAGTTAATGCCGCACTGTAAAAGTGGGTTTTTCCCAGAAGCCGATTTACTTTTTATAACAAAGAATCAGTGAAAGATTTTCTCGCGCCAGCGCGTGACTGGCTATTGAAACATCACCTTTGGCGCCCCTTAACGTAGGCGCCATATCACGCGCTGGCGCGTGATCGGCAGCGAATGCGTTAAGCAAATATCTATCATCATTATTATTATAGTTAGTATTATTATTAATACTATTATTATTATTATTATTAAATCCTTAAACGTTAATGAAGTCATATAGTAAACGCATAGATACATACTAACATTACTAACATGTAAACACTAACAAAACATTCGTTAAAACAAACTAATACTCAATTAAAAGACACTGCAAACGCACGAAACACAAGACTAACTGAACATAAAAATCAACACTTATGACTAAAATCGTTTTCGATTGTCTTGTGAATGTGTTGTACGAAATAAAAAGATTGTGCAAAAAGTGTTGTTAAAAATTACAAAATGAAAAAATCGTTAATTTTGTTTATAGAGTTCTCAACTGTGTGGCGTTTACAATGTGCTGTTAATTTCAGGACAACGTGTTGCACAGCACAACACTACTCCAAGAAACTGTTTTCATCAACACTATTTGCAACACTATTTTGAACACAATTAACAACACTATTTTGAGAACACATTTCTAGATAGCGATACTTTGCAACTTATTAACCCTTTCGGGTCTGGTGTACTATTAACAGTACATGTCTTTAATGGAGTATAATTTTGTTTTAAGAAATACTTTTGGTATTATTTACAGGTTGTAATGTTAGTATATGTCTATGCATTTATTATATGACTTCATTTATTTTTAGGAATTTAGTAATAATAAAAATGATTGTTATTTGCATCATTCTCTTTACACCTTTTTGCGATTCTTTTATTTTTAAGCATATATTTCACTCTTTAAATTAAAAATATAAATGTAACTTTACTGAAAATATCACGTGTAATAAAGTGCATATAAAGTATTAGAAAGTTTTAAAATAAGTTAAATCTTATTATAATACAATATTTTCTAAATATTTCCAAAAATGCTTCCTTAGCCTATTATCATATGAATGTTAATCGAGTAGTACGCTAAACAACAACATTCGTTATCTTTCAAACAATGAAATATTCGTTAAACACTAATTAATTTATTTGAATAGTTAGTGTTAATGTTATTGACGCAAAAGTAACTATTTCTAAAAACTGAAAAAGAAAATACGGACCCGGAAGGTTATGAACACATTTCTAGAGAGCAACAGTTTTATAACAAATTAAAAACACGGCATACAAAATGCTTACTTCATAAAAAAAAAAAAAAAAAAAAAAAAAAGTTTTTCAACACATTAATGTGTTGTAAATTTGGAGACAGTTTCGAAATGTGTTTATTTTTGTGTTTAAGCATTTACAGTGAAGTGTTTTAATTTCAACGTATCATTAACAAGCAAATGAATTTTGAAACAAAGAGTTTGATTTAATTATCGTTTGAACCATTTATGTAAATTAAATAGGATGCAATTCTAAAACTAGTTTAAGGTCGAATAATTTTGATTAGCAAATTATTTATTTTTAAAAACCACAAATAAAGTGGATGTATGCTGAAGTTTTGTTAAAATTTTAGTTACATTTGATTGAACTTCAAGGTTTAATGATTATGTTTGTTGTTAAAGTTATGACAAATAAGAATTAAACGAACTTGTGTTAAATATGTGTTCAGATTTTTGACACGTGGTTGAATAATATTTGGATTGCACATAGATTACGAAAAGGAATAAATATTCAATTTAAATGTTGGTTGGACTTTTCTAATTAATTAAGCAGAGTGCGATAAGCAAAAAAGTCGCTCTAATGAAAATAAAATTAGCACATAATTAAAATTTAGATAATTTGAGTGAAGAAAATTTACCTTTAAATCTAATTTCTTTAGAAGAATAATGTTTGCGTAATATAGATATTAAAAAGATATGATATAAATATTTAAATTGATATACACAGATAAATTATGCTGAATTGAACATACATAATAATAATAATAATAATGATAATAGTAGTAATAATAATAATAATATTGACATTTTAATTTAAATGTTGATCGAGCTTTTCAAGTAGACAACAAAATGTAAATTAAAAAATATTTTTAAGTTTTATTGAATGTAAGACTAGCAGATAATTGAAATTCATAGAAAAATGAATAAAATTATTTTGGGTTGGAACCCAAGAGTTTTGGATTAAATAATATAGGAATAATAAAGAAATTGAAATAGTTAAAAATAATTATTTAAATTAATATGCGTAAATGAAATTATTCTGAATTGCATCGGGAACAAAGATTTCAGTTTAAAGCTTAGTTAAACTATTTAGATGAAGTTACTTTTAAGCTCACACAATATTTTAAAGTTCTGATATCAAGATAAGATTAGCATGTAATCTGTAAATTAAATATCAAAGATGCGAATCTGACAGACTTCTTACTTGGCATACACCGAATTAAAAAAAAAAAAAAACAAAACAATTAAACTACTTATGTGTGTAATAATGGATCAGTTACATTTAGCGGCCTATATACATATAGCGGCCTATTTAGTTTCCTATAGAAAGCCTGTAAAAAATAAAATATTTCCGTATATTTGGCGCAAAAGTCCAGTGACTTGTATCAATTTCAACACATTTAAAAGGGGTTCAAGGCTTGAAAACTTTTCAAAAAATTGATTTTTTGAAATGATCTATTTTGATCATAAACCGCATAAAAATATTTGCTTTTTTTCACGGAGTTATAAGCATTTTTGTAACAATCACTTTCAAAGCCGAAACCATATATTTCAACTTTAAATCGCATTTTCTCATTTTTTAAATCAATTTTTTTTATTTATTTTGATTATTCTATTAATTTTAAACACAGTGCAAAAAACCACATAAAAATATTTCCTTTTTTAGCGGAGTTATAAGCATTTATATAACAATCACTTTCAAAGCCGTACCCATCATATAATTTCAAGTTTAAGTCGCGTTTTTTCAAAACTTTACTTTTGACAACTATCTTTAGGACGGGAAAAAAGAAAAACTATTGGATGGAATGGCTTAAAATTTGTTTTGCATACATATAACATTATAATCTATAGAAGAAATTAATATTTTCAAATTTGAGTGTTTTTTTAGTTTTCTTTAAGTGATAGTTATATCTATAAACCTTTCGATTTCGAATTTTTTTTTTCAATTTCTAGAAAAAATTACTTTTATGTTAATAGCCTTAACACTAGATGTCCAAATAGATTAACCCGCGAGTAGTCGCAACTTTTTTCACAACGTTATTAGTCGCGCTCGGTCTTTTCGCCGCTGGCCTACCACATACCAAATATGTAAAATAAGAAATATTTTTCACCTAATATACGAAAATAACATTTCAATGAAGATATAAATTTGCAGTTTTCTTAAATTATGCATTTTATTCATGAGATCTGGAGTAAATGGAAAAAGTAAAAAAGAAATAACATTAGTGATTTTTACGTAGACTTTTTCACCAATTTTAACTTTGTTTCTAAAAATGTACTACAAAGAAAAACAGAGATGTCCTGTAACTTCACTAAGGTGGTCGAGAAACTTTCAAAGTCAGCTACATGGTAGATCTCCGTTCTATTTCTAATGTGATACAAGTTAGGAGATGATAAGTTACACGGGCGGCGAAAAGACCGACACGCGACTACTGACGGGTTAACTTACAAGGAAGGTCTCCATACGGGCGTACTCAGAAAAATCTGAAAAAATTACAGAATGTTCTTCTCATATAGTTATATATGTTTATAAAAAAATTTCGGCGG
This sequence comes from Maratus speculifer, assembly GCA_964019185.1. Classification (NCBI taxonomy): domain Eukaryota; kingdom Metazoa; phylum Arthropoda; class Arachnida; order Araneae; family Salticidae; genus Maratus; species Maratus speculifer. The sequence goes on along the minus strand of OZ025296.1, from coordinate 329,981,222 downwards.
AATCTCCTTATAACGTCCGTAAAAAAATAATAAAAATTTCGTTTATTTGGCGATTTATCTCCGGTTGGCAAAAAAACGAAATTTTGAAAAATACGCTTTTACGCTTCGAATACTTTTTAAAGAAAAAACTTTCTATGTTCAATTTATTTAAATAAGTTTAGTTTAAGTAATTTTAGTTTTGCATTTTTACTTTACTTTAAGTGTAATTTTGTCATATACGTTTATATGTACTTATAACAAAATGAAATTAATATATTTTATCATTTAAAACACAATTTAAATTGATTAAAATTGTTCCAAATTGAAAAATACACTGTTAAAAATCTGCTGCATTTTGTTGCAACGCACTCCCTTGCCTGTATAGAAAACGGTTACTTGGCCGTGAAATGGAGCTTTCTTATTGGTTGGAATAGAGATATTATATACAAGCGGTGGAGTGCGTTGCAACAAAATGCAGCAGATTTTTAACAGTGTATGACACGGTCAATTCATCGTGCTATGGAGCAGTCTCATTGGTCAGAAGAGAGATATTCTATAAAAGTAGTGGAGTGACGTTGCAGTAAATGCTGCAGATTTTTAACAGTGAAGTGAATTAAAATCAATTTTCAGATTCATTAAAATCGTCTGCTTTTGGCGAGGAAATGCACTGCTCGCCAAATCCCGCGTCGCTGTCAGCTTTTCACGCCAATTATTCCAAACTATTTTATTTTTTTACATATCTAATAATGTAATTCCGCCGCTAATCTTCACTGATCCTTTATTACCTACATGAGTAGTTTAATTCGTATTTTTTTCAAAAAATTCTGAGTATGCCCCCAATGGAGACCTTCCTTGTTAGTGTTAACAAATACTTCATTTCTGAAAAATAACGAATGCTGTTGTTTTGCTCACTATTCAATTCATATTCATAGAACAATAGGCTAAGGTCGAATTTTTGGAGATGTTTAGAAAAATATTATATTATAATAAGATTTAACTTATATTACAAATTTTCCAATGCTTTTTTGCGCGTTATTACACATGAATCTTTCAGGAAAGTAAGTTTTATTTTAAATTTAAAGAGTGAAATATATTTTTAAAACAAAAAAATCGCGAACGGCGCAAAGAGAATTAAACAAATAATAATTGTGCATAAGCTTTGTGCTAAATACCTAAGCATAAATGAAATCATATAATAAATGAACAGGCATATACTAACATTACTACATGCAAATAGTGACAAAATTATTTCTTGAAACAAAATAATACTCCATTAAAATACATGTACTATCAATAATACACCAGACCCGCTAGAGTTAATTCATTCTATAGCGTAAAGTTTCCTGATTATTTTAAAGCAAAAATTAGGTTGTTATGTCAATTCAACGTTGAGATATTTTATGGATGGTGATATGGCACCTAATGTTTTTTTTAAATAATGTTATATAAATTTTGTTAAATTTCTTATTTATTACATTGCAGTACTTAATTTTATAAAACTACAAACATACCTTAAAAATATCAGAAATTTTAAATAATTAGTTACATTGAATGTTTTTTTTTTTTATGTGGACTTGAAGTGATAGCTCTGTATACATGTTTTTCGGTATCTATCAAATGTTTCATAATAGCTTAATGTCATTAAAATATTCTGCACGCGATTTTTCCCCTTTGATCATAATGTAACAAAATTCTTTTGAGTGCTCCTGTAAATGTTCTATTAATGCTACACACTTTCTATTCTATAACAGACATTGCCATTTCTGTTCAATAACAGACAAGCCCAAACATCCTTTATATCACTCTATGAAAATTCAAGTACATTTACGGCAGTTAGAGCACAGACACATGGTCATACGAACAAATGGACGAACAAACCGATTCATAAAAACTTTTCAGCTTTGTAAGAAAGTTAAAACGCAGAAATTAATTTCAATGAAGTGAATGTGAATTAAAATCCAATTCGAATTCAGTTAAATAATATTTGGATATTATATAAATTAGATTATACAAACGAATAAACCTTTGAATTAGCATTTAAAATGTTGTTACAGACCTTTTAATTTGAATGCATTATTTTAAACTGACTTATTCGCAAGACCTTATCAATTTACCGTTATTAGAATAAAATATTTTACACATAGGTGGATTCGGCTTACATGTTTTAATAAGAGATATTTCATTTTTGATATTGGTCGAACTATTCAAACCAAACAAGGTGCAATTTGCAAATCAGTTATGAGAACTAACGCGAATGCTATTACCACACAATTAAAATGGCAGAATTTATAAATAAAGTGAATATGAATTAAAATCTACGTCCCTTCAGTCGAATCAGATTTCAGTAATATAGGGTAGATGTGCCAGTAATAGACCCCCTTAAGGAATTTCTTTAAAAAATATTTTTTTATTAATAGTTATAACTATCATATTACAGTTTTTTCATAAAATATATTAATCTTTCAACAATATTTAACTAATCTCATAGTTACATTTCCCAATGGAAATAAAAATTTAATTTTAAATAATAGAAATACGTCAAAGCACCCAAAAGCCCAGTAATGGACACTCTATGTTCCAGTAATGGACACCTCTCCTAAAATCTTAAATAAAATTTTGTAAATGACCACTGGTATTTGAAAGTTTTATGTTATTATCCAAACATAAACATTCAATTTTTACAAGAAAATAAAGAAGATTAAATAAGTAAAGACAGCTCTTAGCATGTTTATTAAGATTTTCAATGAAAAATAGTAAAACTTTATTTTTTCCTTCCTAATTGCTTGGAGAAAAAGTGTTTAAAAAAAGTTTATAAAGCATGCAAGGGGAAGTTAAAAAAAATTAAAAACTAAATTATTATTTATTATTTTTTTTTATAAACCAAAAACTGTGAGGCGGCCCATTACTGGAAGGCGATAAATTACTGGCACATCTACCCTATAAAATAAATCGTGCGAATAATGAATATTTAAAGTAATTTTAAAATATTGTTGCAGATTTTTCAATCTTTATGCATTATGTTAAAAGGATTTATGCGGAGTTCTTCATCAATTTATTTTTATCAAAGAGAATATTTTATATATCCGCAAATTCGGCTGATCTGGTTTCTTTGCCTGCACATTACCTCCTACGTTATAAAATAAATTTTGTTTAAATGCTTTTGTAAGAGATATTTCAGTTTTGATTTTAGTCGAACTATTTAAACCAAACAAGGTGCAACGTGCAAACCAATTATGAGAACTAGTGCAAATAATATTAACACACAATTAAAAGACAGAATTAATGAATAAAGTGAATGTGGGTTAAAATCTACTTGCCTTCAGTTGAATATATAAAATAAATCATACAAAATAATGAATATTTAAAAAAAAAATGTTAAAAATATTGTTGAAGATTTTTTCATTTGTATGTATTGTGTTAAATTGATTTATGTAGATATTTTCTTCAATTTACTTTTATCAAAAGAAATATTTTACAAATTTTAAAATTCAGCTGATCTGGTTTCCTCATCTGAACATTAACTCCTGCGTAGTAAAATAAATTTCGATTAAATGCTTCAGTAAGAAATATTTCAGTTTTGATGTTGGTCGAACTGTTCAAACCAAACATCTTGCAATGGACAAGCCAGTTATGAGAACTAATGCAAATGATACTACCACGCAATTAAAACAAATGAATAATGTGAATGTGGGTTAAAATCTATCTGCCTTTAATTGCATAATATTTGAGAGATATATAAAATAAATCATACACAATAATGAATATTTAAAGTAAATAATGTTAAAACTATTGTTGCAGACTTTTTAGTTTGCATGCATTACGTTAAATTGATTTATGTCATCAATTTACTTTTATCAATGAAAATATTTTACATATCCGTAAATTCGGCTGATCTAATTTCCTCTTCTGAAAATTTCCTCCTACGCAGTAAAATAAATTTTGCTTAAGTGCTTTAGAAAGAAAGGTTTTAATTTCATGTTGGTCGAACTCTTCAAGTAGACCAAACAAGGTGCAATATGCAAAGCAGTCATGAGAATTATAGCAAGTGAAACTACTGCGCAATGAAAAGCAACACATATGAATAAAATAGATATAAAATGTAATTACTTTTAGCTGAATAATAGTTCAATAGTATAAATTAAATTTTAATTAATACTTGAACTGTTGTTGCAGATGTTATAATTTTAACCCGCGAGAACTCGCGCGTGAGATTTTCTTTCTCCATCGTACCCTTTTTAAGACTATTTTTAAGACTATTTTTCATTTTAATAAAATTTCAAAATGTGATTTCGATTACTTTACTTCTTTTTTTAATAAAAGCACTAAGCCAAACAAAAAAATTGATATTAAGTGACTGTAAAGTAAAAGAAAAGAATTGGGCACCGTGAGAGAAATTCTCATAACGAGTTCTTCCGGGTTAAACCCTTTTATTCCCACTGCATCAACTTACTTTGTTATTAGAGTAAATATTTTATACATACATAAATCCAGCTTATATGTATGAGTAAGAAAGATTGATACAAAACAAAACGAAATTGAACAAAATGCAATTCGCAAAAAATATTATCACTAATGCAAATGCCTATTGCCACACAATTCAATGGCCAAAAATATGACTTTTGAGTACAAATTTAACGACATTTAGTTGGATAATACTTAGATACTTTGTATATAAATTTAAAAAAGTATAAAAAATTGAACAGATAAATAAATTGCACAACATGTTGTATGTAATCCATCTATGTGAGTGAATAAGTTACAACAGATTTAAAATTTATAAGTGGATGAAAAAAGTTCGGGCCGGGATTCGAACCAGGGATGTATTGGGTGAATGCTTTTCAAACTGAGCCATCCCGGAAGAATACTGGAGGAATAATTCACTCAACTGAAAAAATAATTCATTTACGGATTGAATATTTCTGTTATAAATTAATTGAATAAGTTTCATTTTGATTAAACTGGATTAAAATTAAAAAAATGCAGAGCTTTGAATTATTAAATAAAAATGTGAAATAAGATTTAAAAGATTTTATTTTATTTTCCGAATTTCTTTTCCAATGTTTATTCTAAGAACATATTATAACTGTTCTATTATTATCATTTTAATAATATTAATAATTTATTAAATCGCAAACTACGTAGCTGAATGATGCCATTTTAGTGATATGTAATTTCAATACTATTATGAAATTGATGTATTTATAACTGATTAAATTCAACTTAATATTAACAAATAGCAATTTTCTTAATTCAAAGCGTTTTTTGATTTTTTTTTTCTTTTTAAAATATTTATAGTGTATAGAATAAGTCTCTTGATAGGTTTAGGTGAAATTCGAAACACTTAATGAGTTATGCTCTTATTCACCGTCTACCTCAACCTAGAAAACCCCGGTCGAACGCTCAAATGAAATTCATGATAACATTTGATTAGACATTATCGAGGAGACGGACATTATTCAGTAGTACGTCTCAACTTTCGAAAATTACTGAGAATACTGATTTTGTGGATTTTAATAGCACGAATTATTCATATACCTGAAAATACTTTTCAGCTAAATTTCAGAGTCATGTCCCAGGCTTTTTTTTTTTTTGCAAACATCAGTTAAATAGCTGCAGTAAAATAAAAGCTTTATCTCTCTTCATATTTTTTAGGTGAGTTCGTAATTATATAAATCCTTTAAGTAATCATATAAGCCGTCCGTCTGTCTGTCCGCATATAACAACTCGAAAACTACTATAATCCACAAAGCGGATAATCAGGAGTTTACTGCACACTAATTTTGCCTTTGACATTATCTAACGTATGTATTTCTTTATTAAGCATTTGCAGAAAGAAAATTAGCATTGTCAACGAAAACACGAAGATATCTCGAACAAAAGATATTCAGCAAGATATAATGACTTTTGATGTTTCCGAATTCCTAATTTCATATTCTGTTAATTGATGTTGCAATAGTTATAATGAAGAAATTTCCATATGTAAATATAAGCATTAAATAACTTATGACAAATTCACTAATTAAACGCATATAGTTAAATTTCAAATACGTTTCAGAATTTAAAAGATCCAATTCGAGATATCCAATAATATTTATCCAATCAGGATTAAAAATGAATATCGTTTGAACATTCGATCGAAGTTTTCGATGTAACTCGGAGTCGAAGTAGTTGGTGAAAAAGAGCGTTAAAGTCAACTGAAACTGCGTGTTGATCGTCTTAAAAAACAGATAAACGGGACCTGGTTTCGGGTAATTGCAGGCGTGCTGAATTGTTTGCTTTGCATACATAAATTTAGGAAGAACGAGGTAGCTATGAGCTTCAAATTATAACTATTAATTAAAAATTCTCATACTCTTTTTAATTAGCAAAACTGTAAAAATTTAATCGAAAAAAAAATCAGCATGCTGTCTAAAGTAGCGTTTAAATATATTAACCAATAAGCATTTTCGTTTTGGAAATTAAACGAAATATATTTTGTGTACCGTGCGTCTCTTATACGTAGAAAGAAAGAAAATAAAAAGAAAATAATAGTAATATATTTTAAGCGACGTTGAAGTTGGAGGAAAAGGGACAACAACAATAACGATAATATTATTAATGACGCTTTTTTCAAACAATTGGTATTTTATGAATTGAATATTTTTAACTGAGTGAAAAGCTGGTTTTTGTTTAATTATCAATATATTTTGTTACCAAATTTTTGTTTAATTATGCTAAAAAATAAAACCCCGCCAGTGGCCGTGAGGTTCTGCCCTCGAAATTGGTAGACGAGAAGTGCTGGGTTCGAACGCAATCGTGCCCGTCGACGTAATCATTCGGAGTTTTTCGTGGTTTTCTTCGAACTTTGGATTTCAATGCGTAAATACAGGTTAGTTTACCTTATAAGGACCCCCACAGAGGGCATTGGAGCCCATATCCCTCGTGTTCATAATTGGCCGTCTTAAAAACAACTAACCAACCAATTAAAAATGAATTCAAGTGGCCCCTTCTTCATATTCAATATGTTTTCTCAAAAGCTTCATTTTGTTTGTTTGAGATGATTTTGACAAGCTGTGCACTACACGGGGAAGGGTAAAAGACATACAACATACTCATATGCGATTTACAATGATACAGCTTTCTTAGTGTATATTTAGTGATATTTTTAAAGAGCATGCTTTCGCTTTCCAAACCGGTTCCAAAAACGACAGCATCCTGATAAAAAATATCCTCAAACAAAATCAAAAAAGTTAAAATCGGCCTGCATACACATCAATCTCAACTATCCAATGCAAAAAAAAAAAAAAAAAAAAAAAAAAAAAAAAAATCTAAAAATATTGAAATGCAACCGAGGTATCTTTATAAATTTCTTCCATAGGGAATGGGTCTTTTCATTTGACAGAAGTAAAGGCTCCGCTGCCCTGAAACCTTACATACGCGAAATTCCATGTTAGCCTATGGAGAAACTTTGAAGCACGATGACTTATTACTTAATATAATTATTATAATACCATTTTCATCATCAGAAATTAGACGTCACATGCCGATGGTGTGTGTTTTTAGAAATTGTCTTCTTACATTTTAATTACATAAAAAATCCCTACATACTTTTGAAATTTCCATTTGATTTCATTTTATCATCTTCTTATAAACACTTACAATTTACGTAGACAACTTTTAAAAGCGCACATCATCGGTATCTGACGTCTACTTTCTAATGGTAATAATGGTATTTTAATAATTATGTTAGATAATGAGTCATCGTGCTTCAAAGTTCTCCCATAGGCTAACACAGGATTTCGCGATCGTAGAATTTCAGTGCAGCAGAGCCATTCATTATTAATAGATACACAGCAGATCCGGAAACTGATTTCAAAAATATAATAGACTTTTAAGCAACTTTCAATTGCAGCCATATTTCTAAATCGGAATGATGGTAAAAGATAGACGATAAAGGAAATATATTATTAAAAGGGAATATTATTATAATGGATTATATTATTACAAGGGAAACATATATTTTTATATATGTATATCATTCATGCATCACAGGGTCATTCATGCAGGTTAGTGTATACTTTTTAAAAATACTATCGATATGTATGTCAATAAAAATTTTGATTAGAATGGAAAGCTATTGTAATTCTTTGTCCAAATTTTGTTACATTTATATTTGGTTTTAATTTAAATTGTATGACTCACAAGCTTTAAATAACATTAAAAAACATAACTTGGCTTCATTTGCGTAGTCGTGATTTATCAGCGTAAATTGTAGTTTTATTTTTGCTAAGTTTAGAAAATGAAGACAAATAATGAACTACAAAATTTTTATTGGTTTTCCCTAAGAACATCAGTAACAGCAAAGCAATAATAACAGCTGATATATTAGCTTAAAAATATTGCTTAAAGATATAAGAATATTTTGATACAAATAGTCATTCTAACCAAGAAGTTTTTCCAATTTGACATAATAAGATTTATGATTAGAAAATTTTAAAACACTCCGAAAAATGTAGAAAATTCTTTAAAAATGGTTCTTATTACGAAGAGGTTTGAAGTTTTTGGGAAATTTAGTTCATTTGTTAAAATATTTCGATGACATCTCAAGAGGCAATTTGAAACGAAAGAAAATTGATATAAATCGACCGTAGCTAACAAAGTTTTGCTTTGAATGTACAAAGTAGATCCTTAAGGATAATGCCATGCAACACAATACATAGTTAGTGAAGTAAGTATATTTATATTAATGTAGTGTGAAACCAATGTGCCTGAGACAATTGTCCCAGCGCATGGAAGATTTGAATTGTATTTTAACCCTTTAAGCGTCCTGCAAATTTTTCTATTCAGGTTCAACAATTCATAAAATAATAGCTAATGAAAAGTATCGGCGTAAGAATTTTTATTTGGTAACCTTACATATTTATTTATCCCTTTCACTTCAAAAAATTAGTATTAATGTCGATTTTGTGTTAAATCAGGCTTCGATTCCAAAAGCTACGTGACGGAAGAACCGGTTTAAAGGGTTAAAATGCATGTTGAATATTTGTATCTTAATAGTGTTATGGTCAGATGTATTTGTTAATTGTTGATTTTCTGTCTCTCATTGTTTTTCTCTGTGTTGCCGCAGGTGCTTTGGCTAAGATGAAGAGCTGCGTCTCTTTCCACTGTATCTGGCTGTGCTTCAAGGCGCTGAGTGGCGGAGTCCTGCTGATCGCCATTGGCGTCGGCATGACCGTCTTCGGCTTTTACGCCGACACCTTCGCCGTCCATGAGAGATTCGACGAGAAAGCCAACAAGACTGTGTTCGAGATGAACGAGACGATACGAATGCACATACACAACCTCACGTACGTGGGACCCGTGATTATGGGCCTCGGGGGCATGCTTATAGTGGCTGCTTGCGTCCTCACGTTCGACAGCCAGGAAGATGAACATAATAAAACTCGCAGGCGGCTTTCGGACGTTGAGGGCACGGAACATCTCATTACAGAGGCGACTAAGGCAGAACGCTGTAATGGACCTCTCAGCCCTTTCCTTGGCCTGACGGACTCTCCGGCCCCAACCATACCGGACAAGGGTGGGGGTCAGGAAGTGACTACAGTCGCCGAGGTGGCCCGTGTCTTACCGAACGGTCCGAATAGGACGCGGCCCCAGTTACCGTTGCCTGTTTCGGCCAACCGGAACGATGCCGTCTCGCCGGCCGAGATGCAACCCCTGTCCAGCAGTTTATCGTCCAGTCCGCCACCCCGGGTGGCCTTTCGCCAGAAGAAGCGGAACCACTTCTTAAGTCCGCTCTTCGACGAGTTTGTGCCCTCGCCACAGGACATCCAGATTCCGGACCCGGACGGCTGTACGCCCGATGCCGGATGCGCCCTGGAAATGGACGTCTTTAACCGAACCACCAAGTGCCCACAGCGACTCCAGCTGGAACCCCGGTACCTGGCGTCCATCGAGAGCGATGGGCTCTCGGACAGTGACACGGAAGAGTCCGAGTTTACACTAAGTGGCGGCAGCAGTAGTGTCAGGGGCGGCCGGTTAAAAGGTCGCTTCTGTTCGCCTTGCGATATAGAGGAGCCCCTGCTTGGCAGGTGTAGCCCCTCGTCGTCGCCCGAGTATCCCATGGAACCTTTGCTCAAACGGACTGCGGACCGGACCGGACTGCGCAGGTTCCAGCTCATGCGACAAGCCCCTAACTCACGGACGCTCTTCGATGGGCCCCCCTCGGAGGGAGGGTCCAGGTAGAAGAGGGGGCTGATCCCTCACTTCTAGAGTTTTACACAACACGCCTTTTTTGGATACATACATGACGCCGTGTTTTCCACTTTTTTACTCAAGTTGAGGTTCTACTCCCTGAAATAAAATCAAAGGTAGGATGTTTTTCATATTCTTTCTATTTGCTTGTACTTAATCTTAAAAGCACATTTAAAATGGAGCTGAGGTTTTTTTTTTTTAATGAATCAATATGTATTAAAATAAACTAGATATGTTAAAACTAGCTTGTTACAACTCCAGTCTGTTGCAGTAGGAATTTATTAATACGTGAAATATTTAAATTTGAGATTTTCAGATAAAAATATGTTCCTCTGTGTGCTTTTAAGATTTTTGCCTGACGATGCATGAATTTTATATTCCTTTTAGAATAAATAATTAGTACTTACAAAGCATGAACAATAATGAGTTTGAAAAGTTTCTGTTCTACATATAAAGACACATATATAAAGAAAATATGAAATATTGCTATATTTGTGGATTACAATTGAAGAAAGAGTTCAGTTTAAAGGATTGGTCTGCAGCACAAGATGTCAAGAATTTTTTCTTATTGCAATTCCCGGTTTTAGCTGAAAATAGCAGCGATAGAAGATACTGCAAGCATAATAGACGCCATAGGTTCCCAACGGGGGCGGTACCGCCCCCCAGTGGGCGCTGGAGCCTTCCAGGGGGGCGGTAGCGAGTCCAGAGAAAAATGGGGGGCGTTAGGACAGTCGAGGGGGGCGGTCATGGCATACCTATTTATTTAGGATTTAATACAATGAAAATATTTGATCTCCTATACCTTACCTAGTCCGAGACAAAAACCTTAACTGCACCTTTGAAAGGAAGTCCATACAGACGAACCTAAATCTGACAGGGGGGGGGGGGGGTTGAATTTATTTTACTAATGTTAAAAAAAAAAAGAAAAAAAGAAAAAGAAAAAAAGAAAAAAAAGAAAAGCCGTGGAATTTGAAGAAGAGCTATGAGTTGAATTAAAAATCGTTACAAATTCAAAAATTGTGGTGTAAAAAATTCGCGATAATTGGCAGGCTAAAAGTTTTAAACGTAATTGTCTGAGCGAAGCGAAGTCTTTTACTCAGAGTACGTAACGATATTAAAAGTCAAAAAAA